>SJYX01020712.1:205567-235777 GCA_006410675.1 Oreotragus oreotragus
CCTTGAAGCCAGAACTCTGATTGGGTGTCACCCCGAGAGTCTGCATCAATATTGGATCGCAAAGTGGTCAAGGAAAGAAAAGGAAATCATTGAACACCACTCTCCGCCGGTCCTAAACCGCAAATGAAAGATGGAGATCTCACACGCGGAATTGGCCGTAGAGCGGATTTCCCCTTTCTGAGTGGAGAACCGAGATCTACAGGAGTGGACGCCGGAAGAAAGGAGACGGGGCCGATCCGCCGCTCTCCGACTCTGCAGGATTTTGAACGGGCCCATTTGCTCCACAGTATTAGTTTCTAGTCGACCCTGTAAAATCTGAGGACCCAGGGCCGACAGACCAAGAGGAACTACATTTCCCAGCAGGTCATGGGTGCTGGGCGCCGGGCGGTGTTTCCGGCGCGTGTGGAGCAGTCGCTGGCGCCGGGTGTGCAGGCAAACTCATGGATCCCGGCGGCCGGTGGCGAAACCTGCCCAGTGGGCCCAGCCTAAAGCACTTGACCGACCCCTCTTACGGGATCCCGCGGGAGCAGCAAAAGCCAGCGTTGCAGGAGCTGACGCGGGCGCATGTCGAGTCTTTCAACTACGCTGTGCGCGAGGGGCTCAGCCACGCGGTGCAGGTGAGCTTGGCCTCCTCCCAGCCGTTTCTCAATTTTGGGTTCTCCAGCGCCTCTAGCCCCTGCTACGGGCGGGTGGAGCAAAGGGGCTTGACGGCGCGGCGGATGGGGTGCGGGGTGTGTGAGGCGCTGGAGAAGGAAGAGGGAGAGGTGAGTGAGGCTGGGGGCCTGGAAGAGGGAAGGGGAGATCCAGGAGACGGGGGAGTAGGGCACAGGCCCAGCGCCGGGCTATGTCGAGGAAGGTGCCAGTGAGGCATTAAAGCGAGATTCGGTGGGAAACCTTTGGTCCTCCTTAAGAGATTGGTAACATCATTAGGTAACATTTACTCCCAACTAAAGTGATTGGTCTAGAGGGTGATGGTAGCCGGCTTCAGGTGAAAATAATGGGGTAGGGTCTCATTTAGTAAGCATCACGGTGTCTCCGGGCACTGGGAGAGTTCTTGCTTGCGATCGTGTTTTGGGTGGAGGTGGTGGAGCTGTGATGGAGAAGGCAATGGCACCCCATTCCATTATTCTTGCCTGGAGAATCCCAGGGACGGAGGAACCTGGTGGGCTGCCGTCTATGGGGTCGCACAGAGTCGGACAGGACTGAAGTGACTTAGCAGCAGCAGCAGGTGGAGCTGTGAAGGCAGTCAGTGCCAGTACTCTGGAGCAACGCTCTTGCCAAGGGGCTATGTAGGATGCTTCGGGGGTACAGAGGAGGGAGGTGCAGCTAACCCAGGGCAGGACCTCATGAATCCAAGAGAAGAGTATGTTCCCTCCAGGGGAAGTGCAGGAGCAGAGCTTAAGAGGTCTCTACCCTATGCTTTTGTTGGGTAGGGCTTGTTCTGCAGGAGGGGTGGAGAGAATGTTGAAAGCTGCGCCAGTTTCTGATGCTTGAACTCTCTTCTGCAAATAATGGGGGAGCCATCGAGGCTTCTTCGAAGATTAATACTGCTTCACCTGTTTGCAAAAGATGAGATATTTTTGTCTGATGGGAAATAATTTCTGTCATGCCTGGACTCGTTGTATCATGCCTATGAGAAAAATTGTAAATCTGCTTATAAGTTAATTGACCCTGGGATTTATTAAAACAGTGAAAAAGAGTCCAGTGTTGAGATGATCAAGGAATCTTTGCGCTAAAATGGGTTCTGTGGTAGCTCAGATGGTAAAGAATCTGCAGTGCAGGAGACCCATCTTCAGTCCGTAGGTCAGAAAGATCCTCTGGAGGAGGGAATGGCAACCCACTCCAGTATTCTTGAGGAAGAGCTTGACGGGACTACAGTCCATGGGGTCGCAAAGAGTTGGACACTGCTTAGCAACTGAACAACAGCATATGCATACAGAGGGTACAAAGTAAAAATGTGGAGCAGAGATAAAGTAGGAGTTTGGGATTAACATATACACACTACTGAAGTCAGGTACTTGGTTCAGAGAACAGCTTTGTCCCGTAAACAGCTGTATTCCTAGAACCTATTACAGAATCCAACAGTCAGTAGACCAAAAACATCTTCTTGATGCTGTTTTAGGTAGTTAGGGTATGAGTAGACCAGATGTAGTGTTGGCTCTTTTTAGATGTGTTGCATTAGCATGATAGCCATCAGTGCTTGTAGAACACTTGGGATTTGAAAGAGTCTTCGAGAGAAAGTGCCTTGAAAGTGCAAGCGGTTGACTGTCTCAACTGTATTTTAGGCCGTCCCTCCCTTTGAATTTGCTTTCAAAGATGAGCGGGTCTCTCTCACCATTGTGGATGCCGTCATCAGTCCTCCAGCTGTTCCCAAAGGGAGCATCTGCAAAGAGCTCAACGTTTATCCAGCAGAGTGCCGAGGCCGGAGGAGCACCTACCGGGGAAAGCTGACAGTGAGTATGAGTGAAAGCATGCAACTCACACACTGTACGTTTTTTTGAATAAGCCCAGTGCCTAATACGGTTTATACCAGAATTTGGCTTTCTCAGTGCTGTCATCTGAGAGATCCTATTTTTTAAACCTAAAGCATAAAATCATTTAGTTTATGGTCCTCTGCCTTAATCTTTTAAAATACTCATCTTTTTTTATGTACTATTTTTTCAGTATTCTATTGTGGTTTATCACAGGATATTGAATATAGTTCCCTGTTCTATAGTAGGACCTTGTTGTTTATCCATTCTAAATGTAATAGTTTTCATCTACCAACCCCAAAGTCCCAGTCCATCCCTCTGTCTCCCTCCCCTAGAATACTCATTTATTCCTAAAGATCTAGATAGTGTCTGCCCACCGCCCCCCCCGCCTTTTTTATTTTTATTTTTTTAAACTTTCTTCTCTCTCTCCTTTTCACTTAGGCCGATATCAGCTGGTCAGTGAATGGAATCCCAAAAGGAGTCATTAAGCAGTTTCTGGGCTACGTTCCCATCATGGTGAAATCCAAGCTTTGCAACTTATACAGCCTTCCTCCAAAAGCCCTCATCGAGCACCATGAGGAAGCAGAGGTACCTACAGGGGAGCGTGCCCTGAAAGACCCAGTGACAGTAGAAAGGGCCAGAACTGGGAGTGTGAGAACAGAAAGCTTGTCAGGGAGTTCAGTTTTCTTTCTCTGCTTTAATTTCTAGATAGGTAACAGGAGCCTTGATGTCTTGCCTATGCTCTGTGTAGGCTTCATAACAAGTCTCAGATGAGACAGTGTATGAAAAAGAACACTCTAGGGGCTTCCCTGGTGGTCCAGTGGTTAAGACTTCATGCTTCCACTTCAAGGGGTGCGGATTCAGTCCCTGGTGGGAGAGTCAAGTCCCACATGCTGTGTGGCATCAGCAAAAAAGAAAAAGAGGAGGAGCAAATGGCAACCCACTCCAGTACTCTTGCCTGGGAAATCCCATGGCCAGGGGAGCCTGGCCGGCTACAGTCCATAGGGTCACAGAGTTGGACATGTCTTAACGTTTAAACAACAACAAGATGGATTTGTCAGTTTCTGTTACGTGAGTACTATAAGAAGCTAAATACTTAGAAGCATTATTTGTGATTAAAAAAAAAAAAGAACTCTCCAGTTAGAGAACATTACTACTTGTGGGGAGTAATTGGTAGGTTTTTCCCTAATTTTCTGAATGATACATATTTAGAGATGTATTTGAAATTTTATAGCTCTCTCAACATTTTAACCCACAGAATATGTTTAAGATGTCTGCTTTACCTGTGGATGTATTAAGTGCCTCACATTAAATGTGAATATGGCTTGGGTTGAAGTAATCAAGATGTGCAGACTCTACCTACAACAAGGAGACTGTACTATGTGGTGGGAAGAGGCCTTTGGTGGCAGATCTGGGTTTGACAGCCAGCTGTTCCACTTTCCCCTTGTGCACCTTTGGGAAGTTTAACCTCCTGAGGCTCAGTTTTCTCTTTTGAAAATGGCATGTAGTTCTCCCACTTGTGCTGACATAAAGCACCCAGTGTGATATACCTGCTGTGTGTGTGTGTGTGTGTGTGTGCGCGCGCGCATGCGTGTGCACACACCTGTGGACTCAGTCGTGTCTGACTTTTGCAACCCCATGAACTGTAGCCCACCAGGCTCCTCTGTCCATGGGATTTCCCAGGCGAAAATACTGGATCAGGTTGCCATTTCCTCCTCTAGGGGATATTCCCAACCCAGGGATCAAACCCAAGTCGTCTTGTGTCTCCTACATTGGCAGATGGATTCTTTACCACTGAGCCACCAGGGAAGCCCATGCTGGGTTCATGAGAAACCATACTCGTGTGGAAGCAAAACCATTACTGTTTTCAGCTTTAGACTTTGGAGTAAATTGTTTTTGGTTTTTAATGTCCTTGAAGAGTGCAGTCATTTTAGGGATAAGAATGTGGCAGGTTATGTCCAACCTGTCTGGTCAAAGGAAGTACCATGATTTCCTTCCACACTTTTCTCCCAAGTCTCTACCGCCTTTTTAATGTGCTTGAGAAGATTTAAGTAAGTCGGCAGTTTCCCAGGGACCCACAGGCCCTCTTGCCTAAAGGCACTTATTATGCACATCTGGTTAGGAATGAGGGTAATACTTACCCTTGGTCGGCATCATGTTTGCAGGTAGTTATGTGTCTTTGTTTAAAAATTTTTAATTCATCTCTTTGGCAGGAAATGGGAGGCTATTTTATCATCAATGGCATTGAAAAAGTCATCCGAATGTTGATTATGCCTCGCAGAAATTTCCCCATTGCAATGGTAAGACCAAAGTGGAGAAGCAGAGGGCCTGGCTACACTCAGTATGGTAAGTTGCAGAGATATTTGGAATGTTCTTTCAGAAATATTTAAGCTGTTTTATTAAAAGTAGATGTATCCACATAGAGTCTGATATTTTTCTCTCATATATATAATTTTTGGTTTGTTTTTCTGTTAAGTAATTCTGTGCTATAAATTCATAGTGGGACACCTAGTTTCTACTGTGTTCATTTTTTTTTTCCGAACTGAATTTTTTTTTAAGACATCATTTTATTTTATTTTTTTTTATTGTGCTGGGTATTCATTGCTGTACAGGCTTTTCTCTAGTTGCAGCGAGCAGGGGATACTCTCTAGTTGCAGTTCATGGGGTTCTCGTTTCAGTGACTTTGCACAGGCTCTCAGGGTGCCGTGGGCTTCAGTAGTTACTGCATGTGGGCTCAATAGCAGTGGCTCACAGGCTTAGTTACTCTGTGGCATGTGGGATCTTTCCAGATCTCAGGGATCAAACCCATGTCTCCTGCAATGTCAGGTGGATTCTTCACCACCATCAGGGAAGCCCCTGAACATGGGTTTTTATGTTATTGCTTACAATACTGAAGACTGGCTGACTTGGCCACAGGTAGGTCTGGGCCTCTGAATTCTTCCAGTTCGGGGGCATTCGCCTTGGTCTCTGACTGATAGCAACCTGACCTCTGTTTGATCACTCTCCATGACAGGGCCTGGCTTCTCAAGATAGCATTTTGCAGTCTGGAATCCTATAGTTAAACAGTTTATTCTTACAATTGTGCTAAAAATCTGTGTCTAATTATAGCCGTGGATATATGCTTAATGGTAGTGTTGCTGAGTTTCTGATTATTTGCTCTGTTTGTTTCAATAGGAGTTTCAATGCACTGTGTGAGAGAGGAACATTCTGCTGTCAATATGAACCTTCACTACTTGGAAAACGGCACGGTTATGTTGAACTTTATTTACCAGAAAGAACTGTTTTTCCTTCCTTTGGGATTTGCACTTAAGGTGTGATTTACTGAATATACTTCTTTTGTTAGGAAGTGAATTGTTGGAAGTGCAAAATGGATAGGTCGTCCTCATCAGTGTTCATGCTATGCTAATATCCACTGCCCCATAACAAGTTACCTCAAAATGCAGTGGTTATAACATGACTAAATATTTCTTTCTCTATTTCTGTGGTCAGAAGTTTGGAAGTAGTTCCTGATTTGGGTGGTTCTAGGCAGGGTCTCAGGAGGTTACCATGAGATGTCAGTGGGGGCTGCTACTGTGTAGAAGGGTTGCCCAGGGCTGGCGAATCCCCTTCTGAGGTCAGTTGAGCTTGGCTGGCAGGTCAGTGCAGGCTTTTGGCAGGAGGTCTCAGTTCCTCTTCACAGGCCTTTCCACAGGCTGCTTGAGGCACCTGTCTTCCCCAGAGCGTTCACCAGGAGAATGAGGCTGGAGCTGCAGTGCCCGTCATGACCTAGCCTTCAGAGTCCACTTCAGATTCTCTGCCATACTCCCTTGGTCACACAGGCCAGCCCTGTTCAAGGCAGAGGAGACCAGGGTTATGGGTACCAAGAGGGAAGGGTCACTGGGACGTCTTGGTGTCTCCCATACAAGTGTGACCCTTATTTTGAAGAGCTCGCTTAGACTCAGCAATAGTAGAGGGCTGATTTTTCTTGGGTTTTAAAAAGAAATAGGAGAGAACCATTACTAAATGATGGTTAACAATTTTTAAAAAAACAACTGTTTTTTGCATATATATGGAATTTTAAAAGATGGTAGTGATGACCCTATATGCGAGACAAAAAAAAAGAGACACAGATATAAAGAACAGACTTTTGGATTCTCTGGGAGATGACGAGGGTGGGCTGATTTGAGAGAATAGCATTGAAATATGTGTATTACCATATATGAACTAGATGACCAGTCCAAGTTTGATGCGTGAAACAGGGCACTCAAAGCCAGTGCACTGGGACAACCCAGAGGGNTCTGGGAGATGACGAGGGTGGGATGATTTGAGAGAATAGCATTGAAATATGTGTATTGCCATATATGAACTAGATGACCAGTCCAAGTTTGATGCGTGAAACAGGGCACTCAAAGCCAGTGCACTGGGACAACCCAGAGGGTTGGGATGGGGAGGGAGGTAGGAGGGGGCTTTGGGATAGGGGGATACATGTATACCCGTGACTGATTCATGTCAATGTATGGCAAAAACCACCGCAACATTGTAAATTAATTAACCTCCAATTAAAATAAATTAATTGAATCTTTTTTTCTTTCTTTCTTTTCCAGGCACTCGTCAGCTTTTCCGATTATCAGATTTTTCAGGAGCTCATCAAAGGAAAGGAGGATGACTCTTTCTTTAGGAACTCGGTTTCTCAGATGTTAAGGATCGTAATGGAAGAGGGATGTTCCACACAAAAACAGGTCCTTAACTATCTGGGGGAGCGCTTCAGAGTGAAACTCAGCCTTCCTGACTGGTACCCGAATGAACAAGCTGCAGAGTTTCTGTTCAAGTACGTGAAACTGTTTCTTAGGGTTAGGCAGTGTCTGTGGTTGCCAGTAAGGCTATACGTGGAGCTGGTGAGTCATCTGGAAACCATAATAGCCCTGGGGGTGGGATTCTGGTGTAGGGAAATAGGGGCTAACTTCGTTCCTGCAGCTATCCTCACCTTTCTCTTCCTGCTAGCTTCCTGTTTTATATTATACTTTTAAGGTTTTATGTTGAAATAACTTCAGACTTACTACTCACCAGTTCATTAACATCTTTCTTACTTTCTATGCATATACGTTTTTCTTTTTGCATCATCTGAAAGCTGCAGGCATCGTGTCCCTTCCCCGAGGCTGGGACTCTGTCTTCTGTATCCACCGTGTAATTGTTAAAGAAGCCCTGCTGTAGTCCTCCACTGAGCCATCTGTAGCCACAAGCCACATTCAGGGCCATTTCAACTGAGAAACTGAGTGATTTTTTTTTTTAATTGATTTAAATTTAAATAGCCACTTATGGCCTGTCCCTATAGTCCTAGATTTTGTGGGTCTGTTCTGTTCTTTTGCTAATGTTGCCAGCAAAAGTGAAAAGCAGTTTTTGGAAAATGACTGAAGACGTCTGGGGTAATTGTGGATTGGGGACGTTGGTTAGTAGGACATCAGATAATATCAGTAGCTGGATTGAGCTTTCTCTTTCGGCAGCCAGTGTATCTGTATCCACCTGAAATCCAACACTGAGAAGTTCTATGTGCTTTGTCTCATGACCCGGAAGCTCTTTGCTTTAGCCAAAGGAGAGTGCATGGAGGAGAATCCTGACAGTTTAATGAACCAGGAGGTTCTAACTCCTGGTCAGCTCTTCCTCATGTTTCTGAAGGTAAGTTCAGGCTGTTTCACCCTGGAGCATCGTTACCTCTTGTGGGATGGTGTGGCCATATGCAGCAGTGTTGTTTCTTGCATGCTTATAGTTTCTAGTTTGAGCATTTTTTTTTGTAGGGTTGTGTTTTTTTTTTCCTTCTATTTTTTGTTTAGCAGTAAGGGACTTAATCAGGGGTCTTAGCCTATGGCAGGTTACAGGACTTTCTTTGTATCTTCATAGACGCTAAATAAAAACTGTCATATCTTGGTCATAACATTAATGATGAAGTGTAAATGGCCAATATACTCACTTATAGTCAGTCACCATTATTCACAGATTCTGTACTATTAAGTTCAACTACTCACTAACATTTATTTTTAACCCAGCAATATCAGTACTTGCGGTACACTCTTGGTCATTTGCAGACATGTACAGAGTGCTGAAAAGTTGGTCTTTTGAGGCACAAAGGTCAAGTCACTCAGTCGTGTCCGACTCTTTGCGACCCCGTGGACTGTAACCTACTAGGCTTCTCCGTTCATGGGATTCTCCAGGCAAGAATACTGGAGTGGATTGCCATTTCCTTCTCCAGGGGATCTTCCCGACCCAGGTATCGAACCCGGGTCTCCCGCACTGGAGGCAGACACTTTAACCTCTGAGCCACCAGGGACAAGGCCCAGCTCAGTTCTGATGAGCAGTAAACGAGTGTCTCCTCAGTGTCATGTTTTTCACATTTTTCTGCTTTTTCTTGGTGATTTTGCTGTTTAAAATGGCCCCCATGCTCAGTGCTGAAGTCCCTTTCCGTGGTCCTAAGCTCAAGAAGGCTGCATTGTGCCTGCCTTATAGAGGAAACACTTGTGTTAGACATACTTTGTACAGGCGTTGAGTTGTGATGCTGTTTGCTCTGAGCTCAGTGGTAAAGAATCAACAGTGTAAACTAAGGTGTCTGTTCACAAACCCAGAAAACAAGGTCATGTGTTGATCAGTTGACAAAGATGTTGTCAGTAAATGAAAACTCACTGACATCTGACCCTGCATTTCCTCTGGGAGCACTGGTTCTGTGCAGTGTTCAGAGACATTGTAGGACGTGATTACTGTAAATAATGAGAACTCTGGGTGTCTGTGTGTGTCTAGGGAGAGAATGTTAACAATAATTTTATAAGAAAGTTGACTGGATAGCATTTTATAGTTCTAATATTATCCCTAAAAAGAATTTAAGAGATAACAGAATGACAGGAAAGATGGAGAGGACTGAAGTAAAAATCTCCAAACTCATTATCAATAATTAGGGCTTCCCAGGTGATGCAGGGGTAAAGAGTGCGCCTGCCAGTGCGGGAGGTACACGAGACACAGGTTCGATCTCTGGGTCGGGAAGGTCCCCTGGAGAAGGAAGTGGCAACCCACTCCAGTACTCTTGCCTGGAAAATTCCATGGAATTTGTGGGTAATTAAAACACCTGTTTTTCTTATTTCAGGAAAAATTGGAAGCTTGGTTAGTGTCTATTAAAATAGCTATAGACAAGAAGTCTCAGAAGACCAATGTGTCCTTAAACAGTGAAAATTTGATGAAGATTTTTAGTCTGGGAAAAGACGTTACAAAACCATTTGAATACCTTCTTGCTACTGGGAATCTACGTTCTAAAACAGGTGAAATTAAATAGATGGGCTTCATTTTGTTACAGTTTTCTAATTATTTGCGTAATGTCGGTTTGTATGTTGCTTTGAGAGATGTTTTTTTGGTTGGGTTCGGTTTGGTTTCTGGCCACACCGCATGACCTGTGGGCTCTTAGTTCCCTGACCGGGGGTCAGACCTGTTCCCTCTGCAGTGGAAGCTCAGAATCTTCACCCCTGGACTGCCAGGGAAGTCCCAGGAGAGGTTCTTTGTGAAAGTGAGCTGCTCACTCATTAAAGACCGATTTCAGGTTGTGAATTTTGACAGTTGGGCTGAAGGGCTTTAGACAGGTTGTCTGTATAGCTTAAATCTGATTTTAATGAACAAACGCATTTCCCGGGCCTCCTTCTAGAAAACCGGAGACTGCTTAGATTTCTGAGGAAAGGTTAACTAGGTGGTAGTCTGGGAGGGTTTTTAGACATACCCATCCCTAAACCAGTCATATCAGAACAACTGGAAAACTTTACAAAGTGGTTATTGAAGGCCCAGAAATCTTTTTTTTTAAAGGAGATGGTACTGATGCAAATTCCTTAAGGGCTAACAAGTGCTTGTGTGTTACACAACTCTCTCTCGGATGAATCCCGTTTAATTACTTGCTGTTTTGTGACTCATTTATGTTTCTCCATAGAGATCACGTGGAAGAGATGGGGAAACAGTTAAGGCTAATACAGTTTGTGAAATCTGGGGATTTTCACTATATTTTTTTCCTTTGTAAGCTCGTCCTCTCAGCTTATAAACAGCTGAATAAACTGTGATAACCCACTCTGTGATCTCTGGTGTGGGCTTCCCACGTGGCTCAGTGATAAAGAACCTGCCTGCTGATGCCTGAGTCAGGAAGATCTCCTGAGAAAGAAATGTCAAACCACTCCAGTATTCTTACCTGGGAAATCCCATGGACAGAGGAGCTTGGCACGCTACTGTCCACAGGGTCCCAAAGAGACAACTTAGCAACTGAGCATGCATAATCTCAAATGTCTTCTGAGGTTTTATTATCTTTTCAGAGCCTCCAATAAAAAGAGGCTTTTTCTTTTTCAGTTTATTCCAGTTTTCAATGATGTCTGTTTTATTAAGGTCTTGGCTTCCTGCAAGATTCTGGACTTTGCGTCGTGGCTGACAAGCTGAACTTCATACGCTATCTCTCCCATTTCCGCTGTGTGCACAGAGGGGCCGATTTTGCTAAAATGCGGACCACCACTGTGCGCAGGCTGCTGCCGGAGTCCTGGGGCTTCCTTTGTCCCGTGCACACCCCTGACGGGGAGCCCTGTGGTCTGATGAACCACTTAACCGCCATCTGTGAGATCGTCACACAGTCTGTGTACACAGCATCTATTCCGGCTCTGCTCTGCAGCTTGGGTAGGTGGTTTTCGGCAGTCAGCAGTATGTCTTGTTTGCTTGTGTGGGTTTTACAGGTGCAAAGCTACTAAGGTGTGCTTCTCTGGGGTTTGAGCAGAGAATTCATATAAGGGTGATGGTGTCATGCTGTAGATAACCTGTGCCATTTTGTAAAGCACCTTTACAGAGGGTGGATGAGTGTTCTTTTCTTAGCTAGAGTAGAATCTGGTTGTTTGCAGAACTTCTCTAAGTCACCACTGGCACTGAATTAGCAGACACTGAGTCATTGGTCCTGGGAAGAAAAGGTTAGGTTCCTCCATACCTCTCGTGACAGCATTTTCATCAGCTGCTGGGTCTACGGCCTTGCTTTATGCATGTTTCTGTTTAAAAATGCCTTATTTAATATATAGTGTTGATTCATTAATGCTGAGCTTTCAGCTAACTGCACTGTAACTATAAGCTCATCTAACATGTAGTTTTTTCATAAGGCTCGGCAGAGCCCTGTGCTTAGGGGCCAGCACTTTGGCACTGTGCTTGAAGGCCATTTTAAACAGCAAAAGCACAAAGATGCGAAAAATACGGCACTGAACAGTGCAGAAAGGACCCTTGCTTGCAGTATGAGCTGCAGCTGCATCCCCTTGTGTGACCTCAGCTGGAAACGTGTTTCTGGTGACCCAGAATTTTCACTAGATGTCCTCAAACGATGCGAGAGGAGCCGCTAGTGTTGATGCTGGGGTTACAGATACATTTTAGCAAGTTGGCAAACTTGTGAGGTGTGAATAATGAGCAAATGTAATTAGATTTCAGGGGAAAAGTTAATAATATGTTTACCTGGCTCAGAAACAAAAATATAAAAGGTATACAGGAAAAAGCCTCCTTTATACCCCTGTCCCCCTGCTACTCTGCTCAAAGCCACAGACCCTAGACCTGGGGGTCCTTGCTAAAAGACTGAAATGTTTCCTCACGCGATATAAAAACATTCTGGTGTAGAGACAAGGTGACTAGATGTCTAGAAAGGTAAAGCCGTTGTTGAATCTGGAGGGGAATTTAAATGTTGGGAAAGCATCCTGATGAGATCATTCCGTTTGCTCACTTCACCAGGGGTCACGCCAGTTGACGGAACTCCACACCGGCCGTACAGTGAGTGCCACCCTGTCCTGCTGGACGGCGTCATGATTGGCTGGGCCGATAGGGAGATTGCCCCTGGCATTGCCGATTCTCTCCGACATTTTAAGGTGATCTTGAGTCTCTGTAAATTGTTTTGTCCCTCCACCTCAGGGTTTCATATCTTTCCTAACTGTTGAGGTAGCCCTAGTGTATTATTGAGTGTCAAGGGGTTGGAGGTCAGAAGCTAATTCCGGAATTGCCCATACGGTCCTTCTGTTGGCAGCATCTTGCCTTACACTGACCTCACTGGTTAGGGTCAGTGACAGGTATTTGAGCTACATTCATTTTTTTTGTTTGTTTGTTTCATTGAGGCCCTAGTCTACTATTCTAACACATTTTTAACTTTTTTTTTTTTCCCTTGGTAATCACTAGTGGCAAATAGGGGATCTCAAAATACGGAATTATATTTCAAGTAATACTGAAGCTAAACAAGGTAGAAGTCATAACTGGTTGCCTTCTGTTTCTTGAAATACTTTTTTAAAAAGCCAAATAGAATAACATTCTCTGAATAACTAGACTTTAGAATTCTCTCTGGGAAAGAGTCTTTTTTGCTTAGATAATGGCCATGAGTTTGGCAGTAGGACGAATTTGTAGTTTATGCTCTGTCCTGTTCAGTTGGGTTTTTTGTTTTTCAGTTTTTTCATTGTTTTACTTTGATAGTTTTACACTGAAAGCATGTTTGAGCAGCATAGAGAGCTCACATATGCCCATTACCCAGAAACACCAGTTCTTATGGTTTCCCCCACGTGCTTTATCATTTGTATGCTCTATAAATTCTAAGTACATTTTACTTCCAAACCATCTGAAGGCAGTGTACAGACATATCCCCTTTTCCATGAAGATTTCAGTGTATATTTTCTAAGAACAAAGATTTTCTCTTTATTAACCACAACGCACTTTAAAAAATCTCAGATGAGTGAAGTCTGTAGCTGATACTCAGATTTTTTTTGTCTGGGACCCAGTCCAGAATCCCATGTTACATGTGGTTGGCATGTTTCTTCAATCTCCCTTAATCTGGGATAGTTCCTCAGCCTTTAATGTCTCACTTTTTTGTTTTTAAAGAGTATAGGCCAAACTGTGTACACTGCCTCTTGATGTATGTAGCTTTCTTATGATGAGACTCAGGATATCATTTCAGGAGGCACTTAATGTAGGCTGGTCTCCTGGCTGCTGATATTAACTGTGATCACTTTAAGACTGTGTTCTTTAGTCCCCACACACAATTCTTTTGCTTCTGTACTTTGCCTATGGAGAAAAAAAGTCGTGAGATTTTCTCCTTAGACATATTAAAAGTATTATATTCATTCCCTGACAAAGATCATTCTTTTTAATAAAGATGAATAACAAGTCTTCCATTCCTGGAATAAATCCCACTTGGTTATTATTTTAATACCTAATAAGTACAGATACTTTCTCAGTTTTATTTAAGATTTTTTTAAAAATCAACATTCACAAATTTTTGTTTGATAAAAAGCATTAGAAAGTTTTCCTTGGTGTTCATTGCTCTGGAGCAGTTTGTGCAGCAGTGTGTCCTCTGGTCTTAGGTCTTCTAGAATTTACCTGTGAGGCCATCCGGCTCTAGTGCTCTCTTTGGGGCAGCTCCTTGATAACAGAAGTTGGTCTTGAAGCTTTTTACCTCTGCTGAGGTCTGTTCTCGTCACCTGCATTTTATCCATTTCATCTTGGTTTCAGAGATAGGCAAAGCAGGCTCATGGTTTTAAAATTTTGTTTCCATGCTTTTCCCCCCTTTGCCTTTTTTTACTCAGTATATTCATATCTTTGGTTTCCCCACAAGGAAAAAAATACCTGTCCCCTTCTCAATTACATCAAAAGAATTAAAAATGTTTTATTAGTTTGAACCTTTTTCTGTTCTCTGCTTCTTTAATTTCAGATTTTATCTTTGATTTCTTGTACTTTGTTGTTTTACCTTTGGGGCTAAGAATTCATCTATTTTTATTCTTTCATTTTATTAATAATATATTTAACTGTAAATATATGTTATTGTATATTATATATTTAAATATTATATATACTTAAATAAAGTTATACTTATTGCCATAAGTTCTACTGTACAGATTTCATTTTTTTTCACATTTCTATAATTTTAGTATTTCTCCTTTCACCCACGTGTTCATAGATTTTTTTGTTAAGTGCCAAGTGGAAGGGCTTTTTCATTGAATACATTTTAAAATAACACCAGTAATCTTATATTTTAGACATCAGCCAACAGAATTTCATATACTGTGTTTACCCACACATTCTTGCTTTACCTTTCGCTCAGTCTCAGTCATTACTAGTTTGCCTGATAGTGAGATTGAGTCCCCAAGAAAGTAGGGCTTTTGTCAGCTCTCAATGTGGGGTGAATAGCCATCTGTGGGGGGCTGAGGCTGGCAGGGTACTGGATGTGTTACCTGCAAAACTTTCAAGATGTTGCTTTTCATGTTAGATCTCCTTCTCCATACCCACCTCCTAGGTGGCAGGGGGATAGACGTCACTTATTCTTCATTGAACTCTCTTTTTATTGAAAACAGGTGTTGAGAGAAAAAAGAATTCCTCCCTGGATGGAGGTGGTCCTGATCCCCATGACAGGAAAACCAAGTCTGTACCCAGGATTGTACCTTTTTACCACTCCTTGTCGACTGGTGCGGCCTGTGCAGAACTTGGAACTAGGCAAAGAAGAACTGATTGGAACTATGGAACAGGTATATAGACACCTGTGATTATATAATATGCAGCTTTCAGAGACTCAGTAACTGTTAAAATGTTACAGTTATCATGACAGTCAGGCATTTGAAAGAAAGTCACAACTTATCTTCTGCCTCCTCTGTGATCAGCAAGAAGCAGTTTTCATGCTCATCGAACCTGAGAAGGTTGGTGGTCACCTCAGCTGCCTTTCCCATCCCACTCAGCTCCCCAAGTTTCTTTGCACCTGGCTCTGCCTTGGGTGGTGAGACTGGAACATTCTGCTAAAATCACTCACAATCTTTGCTTACATCTCTATAGTTGCAAAACTCTAGGCTTTGTGATACTTATAAAAAATTTTTCCTCCTCCCTATCCCCCTTCATAGCTGGACCAGGGTAGATTTAGAATGAAATGTTTGAGATGTGTTATTTCTTACTGTGCATCCCTTCAGTGTTCGTGATACTGGGTGGGTGGGAAGGTTTTCTTAAACTCTGATCAATAGTAAGAGCTAATACGTGTTAGCAGTCACAGTTACCTTGTGCCTTGAACTTGTGGTCCTTCCTCTTTCCAGATCTTCATGAATGTTGCCATCTTCGAGGATGAGGTTCTGGCTGGAGTCACCACGCACCAGGAGCTCTTCCCTCACAGCATGCTGAGTGTGATCGCCAACTTCATCCCTTTCTCAGATCACAACCAGAGTCCGAGAAACATGTACCAGTGCCAGATGGGTAAGACGGAGCACAGAGTGGTGGTGGTCAGAAAAGAAAACGGACTGCAATTTTTAACTCTGAGAATACTTCAAACTCAGAGAAAAGCTAAAAGTTATAAGAATAGTGCAAAGAACTTCCATAGACCCTTTACCTAGATTTCGCCTCATTTGCGCTGTCTCCTATTGGAAAGTGAGCTGCTCCTTTACCCCCTGAACATCCTGCTATGTATTTCCTAACAACAGGGCGGCCTGCTTACATAACCAAGGACAATTGCTAAAGTCGGGAAATTTAACAATAATATATTGTTTTATAGCATAATAAAGTTTGGAAATTTTTCCCTGGGTAGCACCTAGTCCAAGACCATATGTTATATTCAGTTCTTTTGTCTCTTTAGTTCTTTAAGTTAGATCTTTAGCCTTAAATGTCTGTCTTACTTTATTTTTAAGGAAAAGATAAATATATTTTGTAGAGTGTCCATCAGTTTGGTTTTGCCTAAGGTCCTGTGATTAGATTTGTTAAGAGTACAAGCCATGTGGTCACCCGTCATTATCATCTCTAGTGTTTTCTTTCATTTGTGCCTGATGATTCAAGCTTTCATGAAGTGTCATTTCAGCCTGGAATTTTCAGCCTGAACAACTTCTCTGTAACATTTTTTATAGCTGCAGGTTGCTGGCTGCAAATTCTCTTAGTTTGCATTTATCTGAGGATGTCTTTATTTCATCTTCACTTGCAAAAACTGGGTATATAATTCTGATATGACATAACTTTCTGGTTCCCCCCCCTCCCAGCACTTAAAAGATGTTGTTAAGCTCTGTTTTTGATCTTTGTCAATTCTAATTAGAAGTCAGTGGTTTTGTGTATTCTTGTTTGCTTGATTATAGTGTTATTTATTTTTCTTCTGTCCTTAAGATTTTTCCATAATTTTTGGTATGTAAACTGATTGACTGTGATACACCTAAATATGTTGCTGTTTGTATTTATCTTGCTTAGAGTTCAATGATATTCCTAAACCTGTTTAAAAAAATTAAGTCAAGTCTATAAGATATTCTGTCATTATTTCTAAAGATAATGAGACTGTTCTGTCTCATGTCCTGAGATGTCTGTTATGCATCATATATGTTAAGCCTTTTAACACATTATTGACCGGAGGACTTTTGCAGAAACTAAGGCGTGTGGCCGATGATTTGTTATGTAAGTTAATATTGAAATGTCTCTGGTAAATAACATTTGGGTAACAAAAGACATACTAATACATCTCCAGTCAGTAAGTTGTTAATATTGTCCCATAAGCCATTGAATTTCTATTCTCTTGTTTCCATCTTTTTTTTTTCTTTATTTCTCCTTCAGATTGGGTCATTTTATTGATTTGTCATATTCACTGACTTTTCTGTCATTGCTGAATTTTTATTTCAGATACTTAATTTTTTAGCCTAGAGCTTCCATTTGTTTCATTTTTTAGTTCCTGTTTTTTTCTGAGATTCTGATCTCCATTCATTGTGGACGTATTTTCCATTACATTTTAAGCACAGTTGTAACAGGTATTTTAAAGTCATTACCTCCCAATTCCAACATGTGGATCGTCTCAGGATCAGTCTCCACTGATTGCATCTTTCTTGAGTCTAGGTCACGTTTTCCTGTTTTTCTGTAGGTCTAGTAATATTGGATTGGATTGCAGATGGAAAATATGTGGTAAAGACTGGAATTCCATGGTGGTCCAGTGGTTAGGACCCAGTACTTTCACTTCTGGGGCCCAGGTTCAATCCCTAGTTGAACTAAGACCCTGCAAGCCATGTAGTCAAAGGAAAAAAAAAAAAAAAAAGTGGATTCTATTCTGTTCCTCTGGAGAGGGCTGGTTTTTAGATTTCTGGAAGCAAGCTTCCAGTGGTTGAAATGTGCTCTTTAGCCTTAGCTGGACTGCTTGTGTCTGTCCCACCCTGCATAGTTCTGGAGTCCATCAAAGATTTGGACTGCTGTTCTGACTGGGCCATCAGACAAAACATAAGAAACAAAACATTCAAAGCTGAGAGAACTGGAAATTCACTCAGTGCAGTTCAAGTGTTTTGTCCAGGAGTTAATCCCTGTCTAGCGTGTAACTTCCTGTGGCCATTCCAGTGCTCTCAGCTGGTCTGTGTATGTGTGAGGCTGGCTTTTGTTTTTCTTCTGGCTCCTGAGAGTGGTATTGTAGGAGTGGCCCCTCTTACTGGAAGCTGCAGATCTCCTTTGCTGTTTCTTAAAAGTTCCCCTATGTATATATTTATCCATTTTAGTTTTTAAAATCATTTTGTTTTGAATTGATTCTTTGTACTGTAAGGAAGTACAAAAAAAGAAACTTATCTATCCCGTACCTGACTACCCACAGTTAACAAATACTGACATTTTGTTCTGTGTGTGTGTGTGGGTAGGGGGATGTCTGTGTAAGAAAGTAATCTAATTAGATAATAGTTACTATCATTCCTTTCCCACCAGCAGTAGTAATATCTCGTAGTTTTGTATGTATCCTTTAAATCCTCTTTTTATGCTTTTCTTACATTACACGTTTCCATAAACTAGGTCTAGAACTGTTCGGATTGTGTGGCAAATCTACACGAATATATCCTAGTAAATGTCATTCCCTACTTTTTCTCACTCAGCATTGTTTCCATGGTTGGATCATGTTCATACACATTTGTCTACTTCATTTTCACACCAGGTATTAGTCTGTAGTAAACATAACCAGCATGACTTACTCATTTATTCATTCCCTTATGATGAATATTTGGTTCCCACTTTTTTATATATGTTATCTTTAACATCAAGGGGGGAAAAAACAAAATGTTAATTTTTTTTCCCTTTGTAGGTAAACAGACCATGGGCTTTCCACTTCTCACTTTTCAAGATCGATCAGATAATAAACTGTATCGTCTTCAGACTCCACAGAGCCCTTTAGTAAGACCGTACATGTATGATTACTATGACATGGATAACTATCCAATTGGGACAAATGCCATTGTTGCTGTTATCTCTTACACTGGCTACGATATGGAAGATGCCATGGTAAGCGCTGCCAAGAGATGTACTTCCACCCTTTCTCATTTTTAACTTTTCTGTTTACCATCAGATCACTGAAGATCAGATTACATGCCCGGGTACCTAATATTTGGTGTATGAATGTTCTCTTTATTAATTCCTGGTGTAAGTTAAAAGTGACAAGGGGACTTCCTGGTGGTTCATTGGTTAAGACTCCGTCCTCCCAGTGTTGGGGGCACAGGTTCCATCCCTGGTTGGGGACCTAAGATCCCATATGCTGCTCAGCAAGGCCTCCCACCCGGCAAAAAAGTGACAAGCTTTGATGGATATCACTAGATATTTCATACGCATATAGCCTGCATATTTGAGTGCACAGTACAAGCAAATGTCAAATGAATGTAAAGTAGTCTAAGAAGTATCTATTTTTTATATTTATGCATGATTGGGTTCTAAGCCATCTGTATGTGTCTGGATTTTAATAGTTAGCATAGGTGATTTGGGAGATGTGGAGTTTTAAAATCAAATGCCAGTTATCCTAAACCAGTTATAATGCTAACCAGCTTTATTTTGAAAACCCTCATTTGACCTCAGTCTGTTAAATTAATGATCTTCCGACTTCACAGATTGTGAATAAGGCCTCTTGGGAACGAGGCTTTGCCCATGGGAGTGTCTACAAGTCTGAATTCATAGATCTGTCTGAAAAAATTAAACAAGGAGATGATAGTCTGGTCTTTGGAGTCAAAGCTGGAGACCCACGGGTTCTGCAGAAGTTGGATGATGATGGATTGCCATTTATTGGAGCACAGCTGAAGTATGGAGATCCATATTACAGCTACCTAAACCTCAACACCGGGGAAGGCTTTGTGATGTACTATAAGTAAGTTTGCATACCTGGGGCTATTTCTTGTGGACTGTTTCTCAGTGAAATCTCTGGAAGTCAGTGAATGTTATTTTTCAACAGGAGAATTTTCGGAGTAATACAAGGGCTAGCTTAGTTATTAACTGAGTGGACATTTCTTATATGAGGTGAAGTTCTGTGGTCTGTTGTACTGCCTTTGTTTTCCTGCTTGTCAGTCTGTTACATCTGATGAGTTACCTGTGATTTGTTTTACAGCTGTTATTATTCAAACTTGATCATCTCTCTCAGACATTTTAATAATGTATCTTACCTAAAAAGTTGAATTCATTTTCCTTGTTACTAAAACTGGATTTTTTA
Organism: Oreotragus oreotragus; assembly: GCA_006410675.1. Classification (NCBI taxonomy): domain Eukaryota; kingdom Metazoa; phylum Chordata; class Mammalia; order Artiodactyla; family Bovidae; genus Oreotragus; species Oreotragus oreotragus. The sequence goes on from SJYX01020712.1 coordinate 225,455, forward strand.
GGTCTTAGCTGCCTTTCTTGCTACTGTTCTTCCAATCAGTTCTGTAGTGAATGTAATCAATAGCCCTGTCCATAAGTTATTTTTAGGGATACCAGCTCTTATTTGTAGTGAAGAATAGAGGTAAGAATAATTTTTGCAAATATCCATTATGAAGCACTAAATATTATTATATCAATAAAATTATCTCTAGACATTTATTTATTAAACAACAGAAACATTTTTTCACAGTTGTGGAGGGTCAGAGCCCCAGATCAAGGTGAAGGCAGGTTTGGTTTCCCGAGGCTCTTGGCCTGCAGGTGGCCGCCTTCTCCTTGTCACACATGGTATTTTTTCCTGTGCACATGTGCCTCTCTGGTCTCTCCTTATATCCAAATTTCCTCTTATGGTGACACCAATTATTAGATTGCATTCGGGAGGGACCAGCCTAATGGTCTTGTTATTAACTTCTATTACCTTTTCAAAGCCCCGATGTCCAAATACAGCCACACTCTAAGGCACCCTCTATTCATTTTAACAAATATTTTGGCATTCTGTCCGGTTTACTTTTTCCTAGGAGTAAAGAAAACTGTATTGTGGATAACATCAAAGTGTGCAGTAATGATACCGGAAGTGGCAAGTTCAAGTGTGTGTGCATCACGATGCGAGTCCCCCGGAACCCAACGATTGGGGATAAGTTCGCCAGTCGTCACGGGCAGAAGGGCATCTTGAGCAGGCTGTGGCCAGTGGAGGATATGCCATTCACCGAGAGCGGGATGGTCCCTGACATTCTGTTCAACCCCCATGGTTTCCCATCCCGCATGACGATAGGCATGCTGATCGAGAGCATGGCCGGCAAGTCTGCAGCTCTGCACGGGCTCTGCCACGACGCGACCCCCTTCATCTTCTCAGAGGAGAACTCAGCCCTGGAATACTTCGGGGAGATGCTGAAGGCCGCTGGCTACAACTACTATGGCACCGAGAGGTTGTACAGTGGCATTAGTGGGCTGGAGCTAGAAGCAGACATCTTCATAGGCGTGGTATATTACCAGCGTTTACGCCACATGGTCTCCGACAAATTCCAAGTGAGGACCACAGGAGCCCGAGACAAAGTCACCAACCAGCCCATAGGGGGGAGAAACGTCCAGGGTGGAATCCGCTTTGGGGAGATGGAGCGGGATGCCCTTTTAGCTCACGGCACATCTTTTCTCCTCCACGACCGCCTCTTCAACTGCTCGGATCGGTCAGTGGCCCACGTGTGTGTCGAGTGCGGCAGTCTGCTCTCCCCGCTGTTGGAGAAGCCGCCCCCATCGTGGTCCGCCCTGCGCAACAGGAAGTACAGCTGTGCCCTGTGTAACCGCAGTGACACCATTGACACCATCTCCGTACCTTATGTCTTCCGGTATTTTGTAGCTGAACTGGCAGCTATGAACATCAAAGTGAAGCTGGATATCGTTTAACCTGACGCAGGTCTTCTGGGTCAAGACTGCTATCAGATTAAAACAAGATGTTGTTCTGGTGAGGCTATTATTAGTTATTACTCTGGAGTTTTTCATGGTTGTCAGAGCTCTCAACCAAGACCTGGCAACTCAGAAGGCAGACTTTCTCAGTTGCTTTAGTGTAACTACTGAAGGTGACTTTCAGTATATTTGTTCTTTAAAAATCATACACTGACAAATAAAAGGATATTCAGGGAAAAGTCTGTCTAACCCCAGGTTCTCTGCATCCTGCTTTCAGCAGGCAGTGACTGTCAAACATTTATCTGTCCATGTGGAGCAGAGCAGTTCAACATAAACACAGTGTAAGCATATATGTAATTTTATATTTTCTTACATGAAAAAAGGTAGAAAATTTTAACAGCTTTACTGAAATGTATGTTTACACAAAAAGTGCACATATTTAATGTATATAATTAGGTGGGTTAGAACATATGCATATACCTGTGAATGATCACCACAGTCATGGTAATAAACATCACCTCCAAGTTTCCTTGTGCCCCTTTGGGTTGTTTTTTGGTGTTTTTATGGTAAGAACATTGAACTTGACATCTATGCTATGGACTATGGATAGAACACAAATTAATATATCACTCCATAAAAAGTTATTCACAAGATTGATGTGTGTCTCCAGAAACTGCATCTTTGTATAACAACAAAAAAAATGTCTATTGAAAGTGAAAGTTGTTCAGTCATGTCCCACTCTTTATGACCCCATGGACTATACAGTCCATGGAATTCTCCAGGCCAGAATACTGGAGTGGGTAACCTTTCCCTTCTCCAGGGAATCTTCCCAACCGAGGGATCGAACCCAGGTCTCCCGCATTGCAGGCGGATTCTTTACCAGCTGAGTTATCAGGGAAGCCAATCTTTACAGAAGTGATAAAATTGAATCTGTATATAACATGTCTATGAGTGAATGGCTGCTAAAACCCATAAAAAGATATCTCAAAACTGAATTTTATACTTACGTGACTATAGCAAAAATGAATCTAAAAGAGCTCTATTCAACATGGGATGATATGAAATATATTAATATCTATGAATGGACAGTTTGTATAAAACAATTTACTCAGGAAATATCTGAATACAAGAATGATTGGTATCTTTGAGAATAAACCACTGTAGAGTGGGAACAACTATACACACCCAACTCGGCTATATGCTATGTATCTATAATAGGAAAATAGAATATAGAAGAAAATATTTCAACATAAGAGAAATTTCTATATACATAATTGAATATATCTTTTATATCTCCATGAATGAAGAGTTTGTGAATCTAAATGAGTGTATCTACTAAAAGGAAGGATTTATACAGAAAAGTGAGTGAGTGATAGAAAATATGTCTAAATGGCATGTTGGTAGAAAACAAAAAAGGTGTCAGGAATTCCTGGTGGTCCGTGTGTTAGGACCCCATGCTTTCACTGCAAGAAGCCTGGCTTCAATCCCTGCTCAGGGAACTAAGGTCCCACAAAAAGTGCAGCCAAAAAGAAGGGGGAAAATAAAAGCTGTCTACTGAAAGGAAACATCTATATAATACATACTATGAATTTGGAATAAAATGTGGCTAAAATGGAAATGAATATATCTACTCAAGAGTATAGCTGAATGATTGCTTACTTATCTCTGAATTGAATGTTGGTGTAATGACAAGTGTATCTAATCAGAATGAGTGATGTGTTTTTATCTATGAAGTGTTTGTGTGATGTATATGTAGTGTTAGAATACAAGTAACTGTCCCTATTAATAGGATTTAGAAACAAGACTGAAAGGTTTCTTCCCTATGAATGGGTTGCTGGGTGTCTGTGGAAACAAGCTGCCACAATGAATGTTTTATGTCTCTATGAATGGAGTGTTGGTGAACCCAAATGAATATATCTACTCAGATAAGGTATATACAAGGTCTATGTGTGTGTGAGAAACTCATGTGTAAATATATATATAAATATATAATCTCAATGAACAAGCAAAAAATTACTTAAAGGAAAAATAACATTCAAAAGATTTAATTATATGTTATGCAACTTGCAGAAAAATATCTTCAGTGAGAGGATAGGGCTAAACAAAACTGAGTAAGTAACATATCCATAAATGGAGTGTTAAATAATGAAAGAATTTGAGTATCTCAAAGTAAATACCCAATTGAATGGCAGATTTTGGTTCCTTGTAATACCCATCCCTGAGTGCTTTTAGAAGCCAGAACTTCGGATCTAGCCCACATGGAGGCAAATCCACGGGATAGGTTCAGCCTTCGATCTGTCGGGCAGTCAAAATACTTTCACCTAAGTTCCTAATGAGAAGCCACTTTTGATTCCATCTGTCTTGTGATACAAGAGGCAGCGCCACAGGGCAACGCCACAGCCCCACCTGTCTGGGCAAGTGGAGGACATCCAGCCTTAGACTTCTCACCCTCACCCAGATTTGTTAGGGGTCCTGTATCACTCTTTTTATCAAGCCGTGCAGCATGTGGATCTTAGTTCCCCGATGGGATCCATGCCCCCTGCATTGGGAACCAAGTTTTAGCCACTGGACCACCAGGGAAGTCCCTATCCCTTGCCACTCTTGGCACATCTTCAGGTTATAGTGTTGCTGCAACAATCCTGCCAACTCTGTCCACCCAGCTGTGCCCCTGAAACACGGACCTGCCAACACACCTAGTGGTTGTAACTGGTACTGCGTGATGTATTATAAAAACACTTCAGCAACTGGAGTGATTCTCTGGGTGGTAAGGGTTGCTCCCACTGGGAAAATGTTAAAATGACAACAGCACCAATGGGATGAGCACACTTCTGGGGCCTGTCTGGCACCCCCCAGCCCAGCCATGTGGTGTGGGAGAAACAGTGTAGGATTTGAGGGGAAACCACTGCACTGGCATTTAAAATGTGGAGGCAGGTGTGCCTAAGAAACCAGCCAGCAGACTACAGACTGCCCTTCCACTCACCCTAGTCAGTCCTGGAGAGCCTTTGAATTTCAAGTGTTAATTACTGACAATTATACAGAGTGCAGCCTGTGGCAAAGGATGTGAGCAAACATGGCCCCTAGAGCTTGGGGCTTGGTATCTTTACAAGAGGAGAGAACACAGACAGAGGAGGTTGATGTAAGTGAAGGCTGAATGAGTATCTATTAGTAGAGAAAGGCCAAGAACTGTTGGCAACCACCAGAAGCTGGAAACAGGCCTGAAGATTTTCCCAGTCTCCCGAAGGCATCAACCTGCCAGCACCCTGATTCTGAACGTCGGGCTTGAACTGTGAGAGGATATGTATCTGTCTCCTCACTTTGTGGTTGACTGTTCAACAGCCTCAGGAATCTAAGGACTGAGCTTGGCGCCAGGCAGAGCACACTGTTGGATAGCATGTGCTCTAAGAGNCCATGGAATTCTCCAGGCCAGAATACTGGAGTGGGTAACCTTTCCCTTCTCCAGGGAATCTTCCCAACCGAGGGATCGAACCCAGGTCTCCCGCATTGCAGGCGGATTCTTTACCAGCTGAGTTATCAGGGAAGCCAATCTTTACAGAAGTGATAAAATTGAATCTGTATATAACATGTCTATGAGTGAATGGCTGCTAAAACCCATAAAAAGATATCTCAAAACTGAATTTTATACTTACGTGACTATAGCAAAAATGAATCTAAAAGAGCTATATTCAACATGGGATGATATGAAATATATTAATATCTATGAATGGACAGTTTGTATAAAACAATTTACTCAGGAAATATCTGAATACAAGAATGATTGGTATCTTTGAGAATAAACCACTGTAGAGTGGGAACAACTATACACACCCAACTCGGCTATATGCTATGTATCTATAATAGGAAAATAGAATATAGAAGAAAATATTTCAACATAAGAGAAATTTCTATATACATAATTGAATATATCTTTTATATCTCCATGAATGAAGAGTTTGTGAATCTAAATGAGTGTATCTACTAAAAGGAAGGATTTATACAGAAAAGTGAGTGAGTGATAGAAAATATGTCTAAATGGCATGTTGGTAGAAAACAAAAAAGGTGTCAGGAATTCCTGGTGGTCCGTGTGTTAGGACCCCATGCTTTCACTGCAAGAAGCCTGGCTTCAATCCCTGCTCAGGGAACTAAGGTCCCACAAAAAGTGCAGCCAAAAAGAAGGGGGAAAATAAAAGCTGTCTACTGAAAGGAAACATCTATATAATACATACTATGAATTTGGAATAAAATGTGGCTAAAATGGAAATGAATATATCTACTCAAGAGTATAGCTGAATGATTGCTTACTTATCTCTGAATTGAATGTTGGTGTAATGACAAGTGTATCTAATCAGAATGAGTGATGTGTTTTTATCTATGAAGTGTTTGTGTGATGTATATGTAGTGTTAGAATACAAGTAACTGTCCCTATTAATAGGATTTAGAAACAAGACTGAAAGGTTTCTTCCCTATGAATGGGTTGCTGGGTGTCTGTGGAAACAAGCTGCCACAATGAATGTTTTATGTCTCTATGAATGGAGTGTTGGTGAACCCAAATGAATATATCTACTCAGATAAGGTATATACAAGGTCTATGTGTGTGTGAGAAACTCATGTGTAAATATATATATAAATATATAATCTCAATGAACAAGCAAAAAATTACTTAAAGGAAAAATAACATTCAAAAGATTTAATTATATGTTATGCAACTTGCAGAAAAATATCTTCAGTGAGAGGATAGGGCTAAACAAAACTGAGTAAGTAACATATCCATAAATGGAGTGTTAAATAATGAAAGAATTTGAGTATCTCAAAGTAAATACCCAATTGAATGGCAGATTTTGGTTCCTTGTAATACCCATCCCTGAGTGCTTTTAGAAGCCAGAACTTCGGATCTAGCCCACATGGAGGCAAATCCACGGGATAGGTTCAGCCTTCGATCTGTCGGGCAGTCAAAATACTTTCACCTAAGTTCCTAATGAGAAGCCACTTTTTATTCCATCTGTCTTGTGATACAAGAGGCAGCGCCACAGGGCAACGCCACAGCCCCACCTGTCTGGGCAAGTGGAGGACATCCAGCCTTAGACTTCTCACCCTCACCCAGATTTGTTAGGGGTCCTGTATCACTCTTTTTATCAANATTCCATCTGTCTTGTGATACAAGAGGCAGCGCCACAGGGCAACGCCACAGCCCCACCTGTCTGGGCAAGTGGAGGACATCCAGCCTTAGACTTCTCACCCTCACCCAGATTTGTTAGGGGTCCTGTATCACTCTTTTTATCAAGCCGTGCAGCATGTGGATCTTAGTTCCCCGATGGGATCCATGCCCCCTGCATTGGGAACCAAGTTTTAGCCACTGGACCACCAGGGAAGTCCCTATCCCTTGCCACTCTTGGCACATCTTCAGGTTATAGTGTTGCTGCAACAATCCTGCCAACTCTGTCCACCCAGCTGTGCCCCTGAAACACGGACCTGCCAACACACCTAGTGGTTGTAACTGGTACTGCGTGATGTATTATAAAAACACTTCAGCAACTGGAGTGATTATCTGGGTGGTAAGGGTTGCTCCCACTGGGAAAATGTTAAAATGACAACAGCACCAATGGGATGAGCACACTTCTGGGGCCTGTCTGGCACCCCCCAGCCCAGCCATGTGGTGTGGGAGAAACAGTGTAGGATTTGAGGGGAAACCACTGCACTGGCATTTAAAATGTGGAGGCAGGTGTGCCTAAGAAACCAGCCAGCAGACTACAGACTGCCCTTCCACTCACCCTAGTCAGTCCTGGAGAGCCTTTGAATTTCAAGTGTTAATTACTGACAATTATACAGAGTGCAGCCTGTGGCAAAGGATGTGAGCAAACATGGCCCCTAGAGCTTGGGGCTTGGTATCTTTACAAGAGGAGAGAACACAGACAGAGGAGGTTGATGTAAGTGAAGGCTGAATGAGTATCTATTAGTAGAGAAAGGCCAAGAACTGTTGGCAACCACCAGAAGCTGGAAACAGGCCTGAAGATTTTCCCAGTCTCCCGAAGGAATCAACCTGCCAGCACCCTGATTCTGAACGTCGGGCTTGAACTGTGAGAGGATATGTATCTGTCTCCTCACTTTGTGGTTGACTGTTCAACAGCCTCAGGAATCTAAGGACTGAGCTTGGCGCCAGGCAGAGCACACTGTTGGATAGCATGTGCTCTAAGAGTGAAATTTAGATGCCTCCTTTGGGACAGTATATTTAACACTGGGGTCAGTGAAGAGGGGCTGAAGGGGCCCAATGGAGGCCACTCTATCCCTGGCCAGTCACCTGGCCAATCCCCTTCCAGGCGACCTGCTCCCCTTTGCCTTTCTTTTCACCACACCCTCCTCCCTTCCCGCTGAAATGTGCAAATCTCATAAAATCAAACAGCTGATTCCTCCTCCCTTCTCAACCTCTCCCAATTTTTAGTGCTATTCTCAGCTAAACTATCAAGAAGAAAGTAATCATTAACCCTGCCCAGAGGGGTTTGCATTTTTAACTAGGTACTTTTTAATCCAAATTAATTCAAGTGAGTGTACTCAGTCCCTTCAGTGATGTCTGACTCTCTGCGACCCTAAGGGCTGTACCTGCCAGGCTCCTCTGTCCATGAGATTCTCCAGGCAAGAATATTGGAGTGGGTTGCTATTTCCTACTCCAGGGGATCTCCCCTATCCAGGGATCAAACCTGAGTCTTTCATGTTCCCTGCATTGGCAAGCGGGTTCTTTACCACTAGTGCCACCTTAAGGGCGAGCAGTTTTTGTGTTTGTTTTTTGAGTGTTTCTGCTTCTAGGACATTCCTCAGCAGAGGGCAGCAATACCAGGACCTCCCTTCTAGACAAATTGGCCTAAAGAAGGGGCTTCCTTTCTGCCTCTCTGGCTGCTCATTGAATCCTCAAACACTATTACAGGTAGATTTGCCTTGAGAAGCTTACTGAAAATACAGAATCCGGAGCCCCACACACCATCACTCAGTGTAAAAGCCAGAGTCATGGTAACTCCCCCCAAGGCCACACGCATCCAGCCTCCTGGTAGTGCCTTGACCTCCCTCATCATTCACCCTGTACTCCAGCTAAACTGCCCTGTCCTCGTGCTCCTTGAATGGATCCTGCATGTTCCAGCCTCAGGTGAGGGCCTTTGCATTCACTGTTTTCTCTCCTGGGACACTTGTCCCCAGGGCTCCCTCTCTCCCCGTCTCAGGTCTTTGTTCAGTGTTCCCTTTCTGGGAGGTACTCTAAAGTTCTGCAGCAATTCCAGTGGGTGAAGGTCTCCACCACCAACTCAATTTTTCAGATACCAGCTGGGTGTCTACAATTCAACTGAATTCTGACCCTACTGTTACCAAGCCAGGGGTCTGCAACAAAGGAGTTTATTCACAGAGCAGCCAAGTGAGGAGATGGCAGAACAAGTCTCAGACCCCCCTCCCCAAAGGCAAGGGGCTTGGGATATTTATGGGATAAAGAAGCAAGGTGGTCTTAGGTACTGGGAGGGGAGGCCGGCCAGAGGTGGGAAAAAGATGAGGTTGCTCTGCACAGGATATCCAAGTTACATGCTTCTTCATGAGATGCCTGCTCAAAGGTGGAGGCATTAGCAGGATCTGAGGATGGAGCTTCCAGCCCTCTGATGTCAAAAAGTCATTCATCCAACACTTGTGCAGGCCCACTTTCAGGGCTGGTGGTCTCAATCAATCTTAAGGAAATTGAGCGGAACCCTACAGGGCTATCCCAGTTGCAGTCCCCTCCAGGTTCCTCAACCTCCTGCCTTCCTTAAAAAAAAAATCCCCCTTAGTTTCCCTGCCCTCTCAAGTTTCAGAAGAGAGACTCAAGCAATTAATTAAGAAGGGACAAAAGCAGGGAAATTCCCTGGTGGTCTGGCGATTAGGACTCGGTGCTTTCACTGCCATGTGCCCAGGTTCAATGCCTGGTCAGGGAAGTAAAATCCCACAAACTGCATGGCGTGGCCTCCCCACCTAAGGAGGAGGGGAGGGCAAAAGCAGGAACTAAGAAAAGTTCAATCAGAAGAAAGTAATACACACAAAGAAGAAAGTCACACAGCCTGCAGCCTTCACCCTATATTGTCTATAAACACAATCCCCCACCCTCAAAAAAAACTTTGGAGGGTTTGGGGTTTTTGAGTACAAGCTACCCATTCTCTTTGCTTGGCCCTGAAATAAACCTTTCGCTGCTCCAAACTTCCAGGTTTCAGTTTTTTTAGCCTCACTGTGCACTGAACACAAACTTTTTTTTTAGCAAGCTGTTTCCTTATCTGCTATAAGATAAGCTCAAGAATCTCTATTAGTCACCAGTTTCTGTTAACCAGGTGGGGCTGGGTTTCCCTTTCTACAGGGAGATAGCATCGGATTCCACAGGTTAAGGGCTTGGTCCTCCAGGGCTGCCTTCCTTTGCCCCCTCCCCACCCCCACTCAGATGTGTATAAGAGACAGGTTCTGTAGTGAATGTAATCAATAGCCCTGTCCATAAGTTATTTTTAGGGATACCAGCTCTTATTTGTAGTGAAGAATAGAGGTAAGAATAATTTTTGCAAATATCCATTATGAAGCACTAAATATTATTATATCAATAAAATTATCTCTAGACATTTATTTATTAAACAACAGAAACATTTTTTCACAGTTGTGGAGGGTCAGAGCCCCAGATCAAGGTGAAGGCAGGTTTGGTTTCCCGAGGCTCTTGGCCTGCAGGTGGCCGCCTTCTCCTTGTCACACATGGTATTTTTTCCTGTGCACATGTGCCTCTCTGGTCTCTCCTTATATCCAAATTTCCTCTTATGGTGACACCAATTATTAGATTGCATTCGGGAGGGACCAGCCTAATGGTCTTGTTATTAACTTCTATTACCTTTTCAAAGCCCCGATGTCCAAATAC
>SJYX01020714.1:11595-28772 GCA_006410675.1 Oreotragus oreotragus
CACTTTCTGCCATAAGGGTGGTGTCATCTGCATATCTGAAGTTATTGATATTTCTCCCAGCAATCTTGATTCCAGCTTGTGCTTCATCCAGCCCAGCATTCCTCATGATGTACTCAGCATATAAGTTAAATAAGTAGGGTGACAATGTACAGCCTTGATGTACTCATTTTCCTATTTGAAACCAGTCTGTTGTTCCATGTCTAGTTCTAATTGTTGCTTCCTGACCTGCATACAGATTTTTCAAGAGGCAGGTCAGGTGGTCTGGTATTCCCATCTCTTTCAGAATTTTCCACAATTTGTTGTGATCCACACAGGCTTTGGCATAGTCAATAAAGCAGAAATAGACGTTTTTCTGGAACTCTCTTGCTTTTTTGATGAGCCAACGGATGTTGGCAATTTGATCTCTGGGTTCCTCTGGCTTTTCTAAAACCAGCTTGAACATCAGGAAGTTCACAGTTCATGTATTGCTGAAGCCTGGCTTGAAGAATTTTGAGCATTACTTTACTAGCATGTGAGATGAGTGCAGTTGTGCGGAAGTTTGAGCATTCTTTGGCATGGCCTTTCTTTCAGATTGGAATGAAAATTGACCTTTTCCAGTCCTCTGGCCACTGCTGCACTTTCCATATCTGCTGGCATCTCGAGTGCAGCACTTTCACAGCATCATCTTTTAAGATTTGAAACAGCTCAACTAGAGTGCCATCACCTCCACTAGCTTTGTTCATAGTGATGCTTCCTAAAGCCCACTTGGCTTCACATTCCAGGATGTCTGGCTCTAGGTGAGTGATCACACCATCGTGAGTATCTGGGTCATGAAGATCTTTCTGTACAGTTCTCCTGTGTATTCTTGCCACCTCTTCTTAGTATCTTCTGCTTCTGTTAGGTCCATACCATTTCTGCCCTTTATTGAGCCCATCTTTGCATGAAATGTTCCCTTGGTATCTCTAATTTTCTTAAACAGAGTATTTATTAGGAGGAAAAATAAAAGAGTACAGTACTCAGAGACAGACCCAGAGAGTAGTGCCCTCGTGGTAGTTTGAATCACCTTCATGGGGCATTGCTTCCCGGTTTCCTTTGATGAATCACCTTGCTTGTCTGGCTCTAGGTCTGGTTTATCTGAGGATCCTTTGATGCGTGCGTGCTCATCTCTTAGCCAAACCTATGGGTAGATTGATATTACTTACTATGAGATGACACCCTTTCCCTTTTTGACCTCCAAGGAATGTTTCTGCTCATGTGTGTGTCAGGAAGGTCTCCTTGACTTCAAGAATGAGAAATATGCGGTCTTTTTTCTCTTATCTGTGCAAGGCCCAGCCTCCTCCATCATGCTGCTTTTATGGAGTTTCTGCTATTATGCATTTTCTGTCCACAAGGGAGAAACTCCTCAGCCTGGGGCCCATCTATCTTCTGCCTCATAGCCACCTTTTGCTCATTTCCACTGTACCATGACCATATAGGGAGAAGAAAACTCCCCCACCAGGCGTGGAGGAAGAGCTGCTGATGTTAACTCAAGAAGAAGGTGGTCTTCTCCTCCTCCCTACTTTTGCTTTGATTATAAAACTGTAGCCCACTAAGTTCCTGGGGAGCAGCAACCCCTTGCCCACATGCGCACAGGCCTCACACGTTTCCCGTTCTAACAAACCGCTTCTTATCTATCACTTTGCCTCTCGCTGAATTCTTCTGCACTCGGACATGAAGAACCCGAGCTCCTTGGAGCCCCCCCCAAAACCGACCTGCCTTGTTTCTTCACTCTGTCTCTATCATTGGAAAACATTTTTTTAATGACATATTTGTGATTTTTTAAATTTACTTTTTTAAAGGTGTTTTTGGTTGTTGTTGACAGGCACACACGGTTTTATTTATTTATTTACTTCCTTCGTGTGTTTGTTTTTGGCTGTCCTGGGTCTCTGTTGCTGCAAGCGGGTTTTCTCTGGTTGCAGTGCATGAGCTTCTCTGGCTGCAGAGCACGGGCTCTAGGCACACAGCTTCAGGAGGTGCAGCTTGCTGGCTCTAGGGCATGCGGGCTTCAGTAGCTGCAGCACAGGGACTCTAGAGAGCGTGCTCAGTAACTGTGGGGCATGGCCTCAGCTGCTCCACAGCATGGGGAATCTTCCTGGACTAGGGATCCAACCTGTGTCCCATGTGGCAAGTGGAATCCTATCCACTGCACCACAAGGGAAGTCCTGGAAAACGTTTCATGAAAGCTTCATGCTCTAAAAGTCACCACAGCTAGCCAGTGTCGTCCGTCTCCTCAGGGAGCAATCTTGACAACTTCGATCCTTAAGGATTTATTATCAAGTGTTGACTCATTAGAAAAGACTCTGTTGCTGGGAGGGATTGGGGGCAGGGGGAGAAGGGGACGACAGAGGATGAGGTGGCTGGATGGCATCACTGATTCGATGGATGTGAGTCTGAGTGAACTCCGGGAGTTGGTGATGGACAGGGAGGCCTGGCGTGCTGCGATTCATGGGGTCGCAAAGAGTCGGACACGACAGAGCGACTGAACTGAACTGTGGACCAAAGGAAGGGAACATTGCCTAATTGCTGTAAACTTGTCATTAGTGAAAACACACACACAAAACCCTAACAAATTAATTCTATATTCTATTTGCCAGTTCTGTTTGATGAGTTTTAAAACTTTGTCAGTATTCTGGTTTAAAATGTTCTGGACGTTGGTTGTAAATCAGTAAGACATATTGGTCTAAATGTCATGATATTGGGTTACATAGGATAACAACGGAAGAGTCATCCAAGTTTATTGTCTGTTTATTTATTTCTCGATGATTTATGGCAGCTTAATACAATCTTCTTTAGATCTTGAACATTTTAAGTATTAATAAATTCAAAAATCAGGAATTATTAATTGAGCAAAGTAATGATAGCATTAATTTGAACTTGAAGATGGGAATGCATGGACAAAGTCCTAACACATGAGCATAAGGCAAAGACACCAGAAACAAGAAAACTGTATGATTGTGCCAGTGTTAAATTTTGATATCACTGTTGCTCAGCAAGTTAGAATTTTTCATTTTGATTCATTAATCATCCCAGAAATGTTGGATTAAAGATTGCAAGAACTGCTTCAAAAAACTCTAGAAGTAGCGTCTTTGCAGCCTGTGTCTTCATTAACATTTTCCATATAGTTAAAGATAGTGAACCTGGAAAGGATATAAAATCATTACAAGTAAATTAAAATGTATACTCATTTGCTAAAATGTTTATTTTAAATAAAATTCGATGCATTTGGGATATAAATAAAAGTGTACATTACATGATAGTTATACACATAAATCTTTAAAGTTGAAATTAATTGACCAGATTTTCACATAAAAAATCAATAAGAAATATAAGCAATTAACCAGAAAACTGGGAAAAGAACACATATTCAAGAAATTGTAAATTCATATAAGAGTGAAGTAGCACTTTCTACGTTACACACAAATTTTGGAAATTGCTATATGATAGTAGGTTGGAGAAAAAAGGAAACTCAATTCACTTATAACAAAAATGTAAACTTCTGAAAAATGTTTGAACACCAGTTAGCAATATATGACCTACCAACTCGAATACATCTCCTTTACACATATTTTTTGGTAAAATAACAAATTATGGCAAGAAATGCATACATAAAGAGCCACTGTTATGGTATTTCCTGTTATATAGCTTATAACAGAAAAAATGTCCACAGTTATGATGTATTCATAAACACGACATATAATTTAAACTGAATGGGTTAGATAGATCTGTCCTGATACTGCAAAACCTCCATGTAGATTTTCCAGTAAAAAGTGTGTGCAGAGCAGTGAGTATAATTTCATTTGTACTAGCAGCATGGGTTTTATTTATTCAATTATTTGTACTGTAAAGTGTCTGTCTACAATGCAGGAGACCTGGGTTCGATCCCTGGGTTGGGAAGATTCCCTGGAGAAGGAAATGGCAATCCACTCCAGGACTATTGCCTGGAAAATCACATGGACAGAAGAGCCTAGTAGGCTACAGTCCATGGGGTCGCAAAGAGTCGGACACGACTGAGTGACTTCACTTCAAGTATATTTCAAAATCTATAAATTTGTACCAAGGACTGATTTTTTAAAATTGGGTGATGAACCAAGCATTCAGTTGAGTATATCTTTCCCTTTTTCCCTTGTCTTTCACTTCTCTTCTTCCCTCAGCTTTCTGTAGTCTCCTCAGACAACCACTTTGCCTTCTTGCATTTCTTTTTCTTTAGGATGATTTTGGTCACTGCCTCCTGTACAATGTTACAAACCTCAGTCCATAGTTCTTCAGGCACTTTGTCTACCAGATCTAATCCCTTGAATCTATTTGTCACCTCCACTGTGTAATCATAAGGGATATGATTTAGGTCATATCACCTGAATGGCCACCTGAATGGCCTAGTGGTTTTCTCTATTTTCTTCAATTTAACACTGAATTTTGCAATAAAGAGCTCATGATCTGAGCCACAGTCAGCTCCAGGTCTTATTTTTGTTGACTGTATAGAGCTTTTCCATCTTTGACTGCAAAGAACATAATCAATCTGATTTTGGTATTGTTCATCTGGTGATGTCCATGAGTAAAGTCATCTCTTGGTTTTTTGGGAAAAGATGTTTGCTATGATCAGCATTTTCTCTTGACAAAACCCTGTTAACCTTTGTTCTGCTTCATTTTGTACTCTAAGGCCAAACTTGCCTGTTGCTCCAATTATCTCTTGACTTTGTACTTTTGCATTTGCAGTCTCCAATGATGAAAAGGACATCTTTTTTTTTGTTTGTTTGCTTGTTTTAGTCCTAGAAGGTAGATCTTCATAAAATCGGTAAACTTCAGCTTCTTGGGAATCAGTGATTGGGGCATAGATTTGGATTACTCTGATGGTGAGTGATTTGCTTAGGAAATGAACTGAGAACATTGTGTCATTTTTGAGGTTGGACCCAAGTACTGCATTTCCAGTTCTATGGTTGACCATGAGGGCTACTCCATTTCTTCTAAAGTACTCTTACCCACAGTAGTATATATAATGGTCATCTGAATTAAATTCACTCGTTCACATCCAATTTAGTTCACTGATTCCTGTGATATCAATGTTCAGTCTTACCATCTCCTGTTGACCACATACAATTTACCTTAATTCATGGACCTAACATTCCAGGTTCCTATGCAATATTGTTCTTTACAGTATCGGACTTTACTTTCACCACCAGACACATCCACAACTGAACGTCATTTCTGCTTTGGCCCAACCACTTCATACTTTCNCTGATTCCTATGATATCAATGTTCAGTCTTACCATCTCCTGTTGACCACATACAATTTACCTTAATTCATGGACCTAACATTCCAGGTTCCTATGCAATATTGTTCTTTACAGTATCGGACTTTACTTTCACCACCAGACACATCCACAACTGAACGTCATTTCTGCTTTGGCCCAACCACTTCATACTTTCCGGAGCTATTAGTAATCACCTTCCACCCTCCCGCAGTAGCATAGTGGACATCTTCCTACCTGGGGGACTCATCTTCCAGTGTCATATGTTTTTGCTTTTTCATGCTGTTCATAGGGCTCTCGTGGCAAGAGTGTATTTGAGTGGGTTGCCATTTCCTCCTCCAGTGGACCATGTTTTATCAGAACTCTTCACTATGAGCCATCTGTCTTGGGCAGCCCTGCCTGACATGCCTCATAGCTTCACTGAGTTATGGAAGCCCCTTCACCATGGCAAGGCTGTGATCCATGAAGGGGAGAATATGTGTAGTCAAGGATTAAAAGCTGATGCCATTGCAGATAGATAGGTAGTTGAGAATTTTACATAATTAAAAAAATGTTTAAAACTACATGACAATTCTTAGAATTGATTACATTCTTCATCAGTGAAATGTTAAAGAGCTGATTGGAAGTCTGAAAAGTCTGCTTTTATTTATTTATGCAGTGAATTTAACTCAGATTCCTCATGAAGTGCATCATAAAGTACCTCTGGAGACTAAAATTTGCTTACATGATATTTTGAGAGGATTTTTGTGAATGGAAATATTTGTCTCTATTTAATTAATTTAAATGCTCATTTTTGAATATCACTATTTATATTTTACTAATGCTTTGCTTTTAACATACCTATTTTCCCTATTCTCTGCTTATTTGGAGATCCCAAGGCCTTTGCTGCTGTTTCTGAATTTTGACTGTCAGCGGGAATGTGAAGAGTGATTAGCCATAACAACAGTGGATAAATAATAGTAAATACCTTGTTATGTGATATCTAAACAATTATGCTATCAAGGTTTGTTTTTTAATCATTAGCTTTCCATATTTAATCTCCATTTTTTTTTTTTCTGGTGAAGGCAACTCAAAACCACATATTAAATTCAAAGCTAAATTTTGGTAAAATCAAATCTTGTCAAAATATTGCCGTATAGGCCTTCCCAGCCTTCAAGGACCTTCAGTTCTTGACTCAGTTCTTTACCCTTTAATCTTAGAAAGAAAGAACCAGTTTATATGATCCAGGCCTAGAATACGATTATGCTAGGTGATAATTTGACAGAGATGGCTAGGCAGATCCTAAAACATATGCATCTCCTTTCATGGAGTAGATTTGTCACACAAAACTGTTCTTGGGCAGCCATTTAATTCCTTCCCCCTGCTTGCATCCAAACATGGGATAATGTGACTAGGTCACACCAGCAGAGTATGAGATGAAGTGAAGGACTTGTCAAGACTTTCTCCAACACAGTATCTTTCTGTTGGTGAGTTGTGGATCATGTAGAGGTTGGGGGTTGGAAGAGCTAGAGATGAAAGCATCTTCAGTCAGCATTGTGTGAAGGAAAGCTGCTGCTGACTGAGAGCATTGCCCTGGAACCATTATTGGAGGATGCAAGAAGAGACTTCAGTTCCAGAAGCCCCTAAAAGGTTGGGTTTATTATTCTACCTAATGCAAATAAGATTTCAGAAACATATAGCTTAACGTTTACTTTACTTTTATATCTTTTAAATCTTTCAGATTCATTTTGTTGTTGTTGTTTTAAAAATACTAATATTGGGGGACTTCTGTGGCAGTCCAGTGGTTAAGACTTGGCCTCCCAACGAACGAACGGAGTGTGGGTTTGATCCCCAGTCGGGGAGGTAGGATCCCACATGCTTCGTGGCCAAAACATAAAATAGAAGCAATATTGTAACACATTCAATAAAGACTTTAAAAATGGTCTGCTCAAAAAAAAAAAAAAGCTTTAATTTTTTTTTTTTCAGTTTTTAAAAGTACTAATATCTTAATTATGTTTTAAGTTTGGTACACTGCATAAGTGCATGTCTGGAAGACTGGGATGATGTAGTAATTCAAACTTGCAATTACAGATTTCTTTTTTTCACTCTGCTAAGAAACTCTGCAATTGAGGGGCTAAAGCAGAATACTTCTGCCATGACTAGTAAGGCTGGTGAGAGGGAACTCACGTAAGTCACTTTGCTAGTTTTCTCATGGTAGGTTTCTCTTTTTTTCTAAATTTAAGAGTGACATTAAGGCTTTACAAAAAATACTGTTTAACAACAACAGAAAGAATATATCTGGGTTTGTAGATGAAAAAAGTACACGAGAGAGTCTGGTAGCTTCATGGGTCAGTAAGGACCTGTATGGTCAGGGCCCGTAAGATGATGCTCCCTTTCTGTCTGAGCATTGCTTGCCCGGCTCCACACTGCCTTACCCTTGTTTTACATGCATGATTGCCTCCCCTTCCTTAGCTGAGAGTTTAAACAGTAACTGCATCCATGATCAGCCCAACCCTCAGTTAATGACTTATAGTCCTCGGGCCAGAATGGCTCTGGTTTCTTTAGAGTATGTGTTAGGACAACATATACCTCTGATCGTCATTATTTCTTCCTTTTTCTGTTCAGTGCGATATTGATTAAAGGTATTGTTTATAAGCCTTTACCTGTTGCGCTATCCACTTCGTGAAGAAGATTTAGACCAAGCAGGACTATGTTCTGAAGGTCAGTAAAGTTGCTGATGAAGGGAGCTCGGTCCCCATCCACAAGCACTCGTGGTGGCAGGGCCTTCTGGAGCTCAGATACTGTACTAAAGATCGTAGGAAAGCTGGCTGCAGCTAGATAGTCCAAAACCACGCACCAATCTTTCCCAAAACCTGCTTCTGGTTTAGAATAATATTCTAACCTAAAAGACAAGCAGAAACACGGTACAGTTATCATTTGTCACTCACAAAGGCACCCTCGTCATTTTCTTAAAAAGATCACCTTCTGTTAACAAACTAAGAATGTAATTTTTAGTTTTAGAATGTGATGGCTTGAGTGTCTGCCTTAGATGATTCCCAAACATTAAATATAATATTTAATAAGAAGACTGATATTAGGAAATTAAAAGGTATAGATAAGACCAAAAATTATTTGCCATATTAAGTAGAGGTAACTTGGGATGCAGGCTTACCTGTCTTCAAAAATTTTGTAACCATCTTTCAAGCTTGAGACATGTGCCTCCCACAAGTACTTCAATAAGTCCTCGAAGCTACTAGAAGGTGACTGCAAATGCTACAGTAGAGGGAAGAAATGTATTCATGTTTGCTCAACCAGAACAATTCTTCTCTCTACAATTTCACTTTGTCCACATTTCCAGTTTAGCAATAGTCTACATCACGGGTGAATTTTGTTTCTATGGATTAATTTTCACAAGCCATGAGTGACAGACAATCTGTAAAGACTATAATAATGATTAGGAGCAGATTAGGAGCAGATTAAGAGTAACACTGCATGTATCTATAAGAGATGAACTGCATTTCACCCCCCCAAAGTCAGTATCATTTTTAACTTATTTTTTTATTGAAGGATAATTACCTTACAGAATTTTGTTGTTTTCTATCAAACCCCAAGAGAACTTTATTTTTTTATCAGCTGTTTTTCTGCTGCTATAGTTGAAATTATCACAAAAGTTTAAGAAAAGGTGGAAATTACAAGAATATATAACTTAATAAAATCTTTAAAAATGAACTAATAGTCTATAGAACTAGTAAATATCTCTTTTTGCATTGATTTTGGTCCATGACTATGCTTAACCAATGTATTTTAGTTTGGTCATTGAATATGTGGTTTTGATTGCCACATAATAGTTTAGTTATACCTATCTGTGACCACTTATCAAATCATTTGAAAAAAGTTAACTAATTATTCTAAAGCCAACCCCATAATCATATTTTTCCCAAGTGTTTTTGCTCACTTGATCTGAAGGTTCAATTTACCAGAATAATCTTTTCATTCAGTATGTGCTCTTGCATTTACGTATGGCTTGTTTAGAGTGAGATGAGTGGATAGATTTGCTGTTAATGGTGTATTGCTCTTAATGCTGTATTGGTTCAGAGGATGTAAATGACATGTAATGCCTTGATGTCATGGAATGAAAATGAAAGAAAGTGAAAATGGTAGTCGCTCTGTCATGTCCAACTCTTTGCAACGCCATGGACTGTAGCCTGCCAGGGATTCTCCAGGCAAGAATACTGGAGTGGGTAGCCGTTCTCTTCTCCAGGGGATCTTCCTGACCCAGGGAACAGAACCCACGTCTCTTGCATCGCAGGCAGATTCTTTACTGTGAGCCACAAGGGAAGCCCTTAAAGTAATGATATTAATATAACTTGCATAAAACTTATATTTTTATACCATACAATACACACAAAAACCTAAACAAAACATCACACATATATGTGGAATCTAGAAAAAGGGTACTGATGAACCTATTTACAAGGCGGGAATAGAGGTGCAGGTATAGAGAATGGGCTTGTGGACACAGCAGAGGATGGAGAAAGGGGGACGAATTGAGAGAACAACATTGGCATTATTCACTATCGGGTGTAAAAACGCATAGTTAGTGGGAAACTGCTGTATAGCACAAGGAGCTCAGCTCAGTGCTCTGTAGTGACCTGGAAGAGTGGAATGGGGGAGGGCAGGCTCAAGAGGAAGAGGATGTGTGCAGAGCACGTGCATGCGTGAGTGCTCAGTTGTGTCCTCTTTGTGACACCACGGACTGTAGCCCGCCAGGCTATGACAGAGGCTCCTTTGTCCATTGAATTCCCCAGGCAATAATACTGGAGTGGGTTGCCATTTCCTCCTCTAGGAGATCTTCCCAACCCAGGGACTGAACCCATGTTTCCTGTGTCTCCTGCATTGCAGGTAGATTCTTTACTCTCTGAGCCACCAGGGAAGCCTGTGTATGTATATGTGCATGTGTGTACATATATGTGTGTGTGTGTGTGTGTGTGTACATACGGCTGATTCACAGTGTTGTGCAGCGGAAACTAACAGAACATTGTAAAGCAATTATATTCCAATAAAAAAAGAAATTCTCTTACCACCTCCTGAGAGATTAAATAATAAAACTTGGAAAAGGCACCTTGTAAAGGGCATTCCACTTCCTCATTGTTGAAGGAAAGGAGGACTGACAACTAGAGACACTAAGACAGAACTTTGTCTGGTCCTTGGGTGGTGGCAAAAGCAGCACTTGATCTGATGATATCCCCATTATGCCAGAATCCACCGCAGCAAGGAAGGGCAGTGCACACAGGAAGTAATTCATGTCTGTCAAAGAAGACACCTGTCATTATCACAAGCGCCAACAAAAATGATAGAGGATATTGTTAAGTAATCTGTAAGCCTTTAAGCAAAAAGTCACAGATCCAGAAACATGAAAAAAAAGTCACTGCAAAATATTGAAAATCTCCCTAAGGATCATATACATAACTCTATCGCAGTTTTGTTAATAACCCTACAATTAGAAATGAAGATGAACTAAAATAGTTGAGCGCTGCTGCTGCTCAGCGGTGTCTGACTCTCTGTGATCTTTTGGACCGTAGCCCGCCAGGCTCCTCTGTCCGTGGGATTTCCCAGGCAAGAATCCTGGAGTGGGTTGCCATTTCCTTCTCCAGGGGATCTTCCCAACCCAGGGATGAAACCCGTGCCTCCTGTTGTCTCTGGCACTGCAGGCACACTCTTTATCCACTGAGCCATCAGGGAAGCAAATACTTGTCTACAACATTTTAACAAACAAAAAGTAATTTTAATGAATTTGTACCATTCATTTTTTCAAAGCATTACGTAAAAATGGAAGAAAGATATCTACGTGTGCGTAGAATGATACACTTCTGAGGTTTTACCATGAAATGTGACTTTTTTCTAAATTATCTTAACATGCTTATAGTGTGGATATTTTGTATTTTATGTTTAATGTACAATCATGACATTGTGAAGGGCTTGTCTCACATTAAGTCTTTGAAGCAAAAATGTTGGCTAAGTGTTGGCAACAAATCTTTAGATAACTAAATTAACACTGAATTAAGATTTTTAAATTGCTCTCTAAATAGAACCTATACCAACAAATTTAGACATACCAATATAGTTGACTGTAAAACTTGTTGTACTGATTACCACTGGTGATGCAGAACACTTTTCATCATAGACATGCATTTTGAATGCAGTCCTCCACCCCAGGGTAGCAGGCTGATATTCCAAACTATTGGAGTCCATGTCAGAAAAAAGAAGCCTAAATTCTAGATCTGTGGCCATGACAATTTCTGAGTCTTTGGAAAGACTCAATTAGTATCATATAAGAAAAGTAAGTAAAGATGTATACGATGCATGTCACTCTAAGAAAGTGAAATTAACTGTGACCTTGTTTCTAATTAGTGAAAGATCTCAAAGAAATTGTGTGTAAATTAATTTCACCACTAACACACAAGATAAAATTAAGGAATTAGAAAACACCTTCTGATTATTTGACTATTAAATATCTGACAGAAGCCTTACATTACTAGTTGATAGAATGATTTGTGATACATTAATCTCTGACATTTTTACAAGTTTTCTAGTTAAATATATTTGGTCTGAGCAAAACAAAAAAAGAAAAAAGTATTATTTTGGTGTTCTCTCCTTTTTCATCCTTCCTGGTCCTGGAGACTTCTCTGATTAGCGGGACCTCCCATCTAACACTGGTGCTGGTCATACAAAATCTGTTGTCCTTTGCAGTTCCTTGATTTAGTCCCTGGGTAAAAATACGTCCTAAGGAATCGTTATTGAAATTGTGGCCATTAAATCCTAGAATGTGACATAAAGGGCATGAGATACATGATGAAGTGAATTCATTTTTACAGAGCAATAGTGCTGTTTCCGTTTTGTCTCCGTCCCTAAGATTTTAACTTGAATATTTTCTTTGGGGGAAGGTTATTAACCTATTTCGCTATTAAATGAACATACCAGCCCACCAACTGTCTATAGAGATGCACAAACGATCTCCAGATTCATAGCCACAGTCTGTCGTTCGGGTGGGATCAGCCAATCTGCCTAGAAGAGAGGATGCACAGAGTATTTACTATGCACATTTTGAAACTTGTTATAATCATCCCTTGCCTAATTCATTTTGTTTGCAAAGAAGCACAAACATTTATCTTCTCATGACTTGTGTTTCTCTTCCTATCACTCTTTACCTTCATTTCGCATCTCAGGACCAATTTCTTTTCCTTCATCTAACATCACAGCAATATTCCACTGAGTGAAGTTGCCCAGTCGTGTCCGACTCTTTGCGACCCCGTGGACTGTAGCCTACCAGGCTCCTCCCTCCATGGGATTCTCCAGGCAAGAGTACTGGAGTGGGTTGCCATGTCCCTCTCCAGGGGATCTTCCCAACCCAGGGATCAAACCCGGGTCTCCTGCATTCCAGGCAGACGCTTTAACCTCTGAGCCACCAGGGAAGCATTCCACTTTAGCATTATCTGTTTTGAATAGTATTTGCTTTTGTATTTATTCTTTTTCCTAACCTGATTGTTATTGAACAATGATCATTAAAGAACTTGCTAATGCTATTCACCTGCATGGATATTAGAAGTGTGAACTTTCCTGATTGTTCCTCAGACTGCAAAGGCACACACACTCACACACACACACACACACACACACACACACACACACACACACACACACACACACTGCACCCAATCACATACACCTGTGCCATGCTGTTGCGCTTTACCTTCCTTTTCCATACTATTGAGATAAGAGTCGAATTTCTGCTGGTGGACCTAAATTGATATTCTTGAAAATTAGGTAGTTGTTTTCAATGTGCAGCCACTCCTGAGAACCACTGTTTTTGTTCATACTTTTATTCCCTAGTAGATTTCATTTCTTTTTTCCCCAATGAAGTTCGTTCACATTTCGAATTTCACTTCAGATCTATTTTTTTTTTCTGATTACTCCATCTGACTCCACCGTGTCCCTTTGTTTGCACTTTAACTTTTAACCAAGAGTTGTTATTTATTGCTCATTGTTTCATTTCCAATATCTTTTCTGTTTTAATTGTGTTGTAAGGTATTGAATGGCAAGGAAACTGTCTGAAACACTCCCACCCCACAGCTGCTTTTGGAAAATGCTAGAGACATATAAGCCCATTATTAGGTAAGTAGAGTCAGGCTTGATCATAATACGTAAGCGTAATGAAAGAATAAGAAAAACGTTAATCTACCAGCCCATTCAGCCTTCATCTACTACTGGCCCCTAGGCCCCTGAGATTGGCATGCCTCCCATAGTGCTAATGATTTCTCCTAGATCTCCATCTTTTTGACTTTGGGAAAAGCCTGATAAAGAGCTGGTTTGAGTCTCAAGACATCACCTGACAGAGGTGGGTGAACAGCCAACTTCAGTAGCTCCACCATGTGACTCCTCCTTAGATCTCAGATAAACTATACTCTTCTCCCTGTATATATATATATTTTTCATCAGAACAGAACAAATTTCCTTATTGGTAGTGTTATAGTGTGGAGTGAAAGAGACACCACTCTCTTTCATAAGACTTTTTGCCAGCCAGACATCTTATAATTTAGGAATCTTTGGCCCAAACTTATCTGCCTACTACACACTAGAATGCACTTTATTTTTGAAAGGAATTGATCTTTTGCAGAGAAACATCCTCATGAACAAGGTCCCTTTCTTGCCTCTCTCCATCTACATGTATAGGTACTCATAGTTAGAACTTCAAGAAATTCAAAGTAATTTGACATCATCTGTTTTGATGCATATCTTTTTGACTGTTTTGTTCATTACAGTGCTTAGAATAGAACCTGGCATCTAGCAGGAGCTCAAGTAGAATGCCCAATATGTTGGAAATGAAGTCTTTTTGTGTTTGGCAACTATGCTCTATGCCCCACTGCAGTTTCAAATCAAAACAGGCAACCCAGAAAGATTTATGGAGGAGAAAAAGTAGAAAACTAATGGTTATGAAGGGAAAAGAGGAAAAAGAAAGAAATCGATTTTCAAAAATTGGTTTATACAGAGTTCCATTTTCCCAATTACCACATGGTTAGATTGGAAAAATCCTACGAGTAAAAACAAATCATTCTTACCTGTTCTATATTGCCAGCCATGCTGCAAAGGTAATCCCCATAAAAAATTTTGTTCATTATCTGGTGCGAATTTTTCAAAATAACTGGCTGTCTTGTTCAGGAGGATTTTATACATGCCCATTCTCTTAGGGTATACCCAGGGATCAATAACGTACTTTCCATTCTCCACGCTGTAGTCACTGAACTGGCCAGGACTCTCATTCCACAGTGGGGGATACTGATCTGAGAGACTGAAAACTTCTGCTGAAGAAACAAAAATGCAACCAGCTAGCACACAGGCCCAAGGAGCAAGGAGAGACAGCATGCTGGAGCTTGGGTCTGAGATTATGGCAGGGCTTTTATTGGAAAGTGCAGAAAGAAGTCATGGTATTTCCTCATATCAGAGCATATCACCTTTGTTCATTTCCTTGAGATGGAAGGAAAGTCTTACCAAGGAAAATAGGCTGCTTCCTCCAATATACAGAACAAACTAATGGACACCAGAAGAGAGAGGGGAGAAGTGGGGGGGGGGGTTAAACTTGCATGAAATAAATAATCAGCAATATTACATAGCACAATTTATAACTACACATGCAAATATGGGCTTCTCCAGTGGCTCAATGGTAAAGAATCCGCCTGCAGTGCGAGAGCCCCAGGAGATGTGGGTTCAATCCCTGGGTTGGGTTAGCCCTCTTGCCTTGCATCCTTGCCCTTTCCCCATATTTACACAGTTTTTAATCTTACCTTCTCCCAGGGTCCTAAGAACAGCAGTTTGTTGCCATGCTATTCCCATATGCAGAGATTAGGGCTTCTCATAAAGCAACAAGAAATGCTGCTTCTTAAAGGAACAGAAGGTGCCAGAAGGAGTTTTGGCCCCCTCCTCCAGTAGCACTCCTGCCTACACCCTGCTTGCGTCATAGAAGAAATTTTCTCAGATCTACTGAGATACTGTCTCCTGGGTTCAGAGTGCTCAACATTCCCACCAAAGAAAATAACTCTCTACTTGCAGGTTGTGACCATATTTTTCAGTCGATAGCCCTCTTGCTTTGCATTCTTGCCCTTTCCTCATGTTTACACACTTTCTAATCTTACCTTGCTTCTATCACCAGTCAACCCACAACTGGGCATTGTTTTTGCTTTGGCTCCATCCCTTCATTCTTTCTGGAGTATTTCTCCACTGATCTCCAGTAGCATATTGGGCACCTACTGACCTGGGGAGTTCCTCTTTCAGTATCCAGAGCCTTTTCATAATGCTCATGGGGTTCTCAAGGCAAGAACACTGAAGTGGTTTGCCATTCCCTTCTCCAGTGGACTACATTCTGTCAGACCTCTCCACCATGACCCACGCATCTTGGGTGGCCCCACGGGCATGGCTTAGTTTCACTGAGTTAGACAAGGCTGTGGTCCTAGTGTGATTAGATTGACTAGTTTTCTGTGANCACATCTAGATGTGTATAAGAGACAGACATTCTGTCAGACCTCTCCACCATGACCCACGCATCTTGGGTGGCCCCACGGGCATGGCTTAGTTTCACTGAGTTAGACAAGGCTGTGGTCCTAGTGTGATTAGATTGACTAGTTTTCTGTGATTATGGTTTCAGTGTGTCTGATGCCCTCTTGCAACACCTACCATCTTACTTAGGTTCCTCTTACCTTGGATGTGGGGTATCTCTTCACGGCTGCTCCAGCAAAGCACATCCACTACTCCTTACCTTGAACGAGGGATATCTCCTCACCGCCGCCCCTCCTGACCTTGATGTAGAGTAGCTCTTCTAGGCCCTCCTACACCCACGCAGCCTAGGAACCTGGAATGTCAGGTCCATGAATCAAGGCAAATTGGAAGTGGTCAAACAAGAGATGGCAAGAGTGAACATCGACATTCTAGGAATCAGTGAACTAAAATGGACTGGAATGGGTGAATTTAACTCAGACGACCATTATATCTACTACTGTGGGCAGGAATCCCTTAGAAGAAATGGAGTAGCCATCATGGTCAACAAAAGAGTCCAAAATGCAGTACTTGAATGCAATCTCAAAAATGCCTTGTTCGTTTCCAAGGCAAACCATTCAATATCATGGTAATCCAAGTCTATGCCCCAACCAGTAACACTGAAGAAAGTGAAGTTGAACAGTTTTATGAAGACCTACAAGACCTTTTAGAACTAATACCCAAAAAGGATGTCCTTTTCATTATAGGGGACTGGAATGCAAAACTAGGAAGTCAAGAAATACCTGGAGTAACAGGCAAATTTGGCCTTGGAGTACAGAATGAAGCAGGGCAAAGGCTAATAGAGTTTTGCCAAGAGAACACACTGGTCATAGCAAACACCCTCTTCCAGCAACACAAGAGAAGACTCTACACGTGGACATCACCAGATGATCAACACTGAAATCAGATTTATTATATTCTTTGCAGCCAAAGATGGAGAAGCTCTATACAGTCAGCAAAAACAAGACTGGGAGCTGACTGTGGCTCAGATCATGAACTCCTTATTGCCAAATTCAGACTTAAGTTGAAGAAAGTAGGGAAAACCGCTAGACCATTCAGGTATGACCTAAATCAAATCCCTTATGATTATACAGTGGAAGCGAGAAATAGATTTAAGGGCCTAGATCTGATAGAGTGCCTGATGAACCATGGAATGAGGTTCATGACATTGTACAGGAGACAGAGATCAAGACCATCCCCATGGGAAAGAAATGCAAAAAAGCAAAATGGCTGTCTGGAGAAGCCTTACAAATAGCAGTGAAAAGAAGAGAAGTGAAAAGCAAAAGAGAAAAGGAAAGATATAAGCATCTGAATGCAGAGTTCCAAAGAATAGCAAGAAGAGATAAGAAA
>SJYX01020714.1:41219-80208 GCA_006410675.1 Oreotragus oreotragus
CCACTCCACCCTGTCCCCCATGGACTGCAGCACTCCAGGCCTCCCTGTCCCTCACCATCTCCCAGAGTTTGCCCAAGTTCATTTCCACTGAATCGGTGATGCCATCCAATCATCTTATCCTCTGTTGCCCTCTTATGCCTTCAATCTTTCCCAGCTTCAGAGTCTTTTCTAATGAGTGGGCTCTTCGCATCAGGTGGCCAAAGTACTGGAGTTTCAGCTTCAGCATCAGTCTTTCCAATGAATACTCAGGGTTGATGTCCTTTAGGACTGACTGGCTTGATCTCCTTGCTGTCTAAGGGACTCTCAAGAGTCTTCTCCAGCACTACAGTTTGAATACCATCTACCATCTTGTGGGAAAGAAATGCAAAAAAGCAAATGGCTGTCTGGAGAAGCCTTACAAATAGCACTGAAAAGAAGAGAGATGAAAAGCAAAGGAGAAAAGAAAAGATATAAGCATCTGAATGCAGAGTTCCAAAGAATAGCAAGAAGAGATAAGAAAGCCTTCTTCAGCAATCAATGCAAAGAGATAGAGGAAAACAACAGAATGAGAAAGACTAGAGATCTCTTCAAGAGAACTGGAGATACCAAGGGAACATTTCATGCAAAGATGGACTCGATAAAGGATAGAAATGGTCTGGACCTAACAGAAGCAGAAGATATTAAGAAGAGGTGGCAAGAATACACAGAAGAACTGTACAGAAAAAATCTTCACGACCCAGATAATCATGAGGATGTGATCACTAATCTAGAGCCAGACATCTTGGAATGTGAAGTCAAGTGGGCCTTAGAAAGCATCACTAAGAACAAAGCTAGTGGAGGTGATGGAATTCCCGTTGAGCTGTTTCAAATCCTGGAAGATGATGCTGTGAAAGTGCTGCACTCAATATGCCAGCAAATTTGGAAAACTCAGCAGTGGCCACAGGACTGGAAAAGGTCAGTTTTCATTCCAATTCCAAAGAAAGGCAATGCCAAAGAATGCTCAAACTACCGCACAATTGCACTCATCTCACACGCTAGTAAAGTAATGCTCAAAATTCTCCAAGCCAGGCTTCAGCAATATGTGAACCGTGAACTCCCTGATGTTCAAGCTGGTTTTAGAACAGGCAGAGGAACCAGAGATCAAATTGCCAACATCCGCTGGATCATGGAAAAAGCAAGAGAGTTCCAGAAAAACATCTATTTCTGCTTTATTGACTATGCCAAAGCCTTTGACTGTGTGGATCACAATAAACTGTGGAAAATTCTGAAAGAGATGGGAATACCAGACCACCTAACCTGCCTCTTGAGAAATCTGTATGCAGGTCAGGAAGCAACAGTTAGAACTGGACATGGAACAACAGACTGGTTCCAAATAGGAAAAGGAGTACGTCAAGGCTGTATATTGTCTCCCTGCTTATTTAAAGGGATTGGGGGCAGGAGGAGAAGGGGACGACCGAGGATGAGATGGCTGGATGGCATCACGGACTCGATGGACGTGAGTCTGAGTGAACTCCGGGAGATGGTGATGGACAGGGAGGCCTGGCGTGCTGCGATTCGTGGGGTCGCAAAGAGTCGGACACGACTGAGCGACTGAACTGAACTGAGCAGAACTGATCTTGTTTTTACTGCCCTCTGTTTCAGGCTTGATCCAGATGGCTTTTTAATGATTGCAGGTCCAATCTGAATTAATATTTATTAAGGACACATATAGATAGTGATCAAATAGTATTGCTATTAGTTGAATGATCTGGGACCAGTCAGCTAGCCTCCTTGTGCCCCAGTCTCCTCATCTATGAGATGACCAGAAAGCTCCTTGCTCATGTAGGACCCCAAGACATGGCCTCTTGGCCTTGGCAGAATACACCAAGGATGAGCCTGTGGCCTAAAAGCAGGGACTCCGAATCCTCCTGTGCGCTTTTTTCAAAACAGAATTGGGAGAGCCAGCCAGGGCTTCCCTGAAGTGGGAGGACCACAGTGTGGGGTGCAGGTACCGGGGAAGAAGGGCGGGAGCTGGCCTGAAGTAGGAAAAACCAGAGACGCAGGGGCGGGAGGCTGAGAGAGTCCTGCAGGGCCCACGTCCCAGGGGTCAGTGAGTCCAGTCGTTTTCTCACATTTGGCAACAGGATGTCCCTCCAATAAATACTCTTTTTTTCGCCCTAGCTAGTTTGACTTAACCAAAAGAATTATTACTAATCCAGGGACTCACTCATATTGTTCATTCAAAAATGTAGCCAAGCAATTTAAGTCTTTACCCCATAATCCCTTCAAGTCTAACTCCCTTCGTATTTAATAATGCCAAAAGAGGAAGCAGCACAAAGACAGCCAAAGACAAAATAAGGGGAAACAGTTTCAAGCTTGTGACTCATTAGAAGTTGAGCCTGGAAAAGAAGGGCCTCCGCAGAAATGCTAAGCGCTTTATAAATGGTTGTTAACTTCTTAGAACCATCACTTCAGTTCTAAAAATCTGGATGGCTCAGCCTTCCTAAACATTCTCCTGCTGGGCAGTTCATTATTTTTCGGATGGTAAGTAAGTGCAATAACTTTATTCTGGTCCCGATTCTACTCTTTGAAACGGATGGGTTAAGCATATATTTCCCAGTACTTATATTCTCAGAAACAAGACTAAAGGAAACAGCAAAAGATAGTACAGTTCGAGTGCAGAATCTCAAGGCAACAAACCAGCGTAGATCTTGACCTCTCTCTCTCTCTCTCGCTCTCCCCTTTTCTCCTGCTCGCTCTGTCTCAGTAAATCATGTAGAATCTTGAGTTCGGGTATGCTCTGTGCTGCCTATGAAAGCAGAATCCTAAAATGAGCACACTGCTGGGGGATAGGGACATGGAAAATCTGGCGACCCCTCTATTGTTTCATGGCTCTTTTAGACCCAGCAGGAACACACTCTAAATTAACCTGGAGAAGTAGAGAATCACTCCTCTCCTGATTAGTATGCAGGTCAAATACAGCTGTCTGATGTGTGGAGGAGCAGTATAAAACATAAAAAATAAAAACATGCTTTATAGTCTTTTATGACTATAAAAAAGTTCATTTTCATTCATCCTCTACATCATTGCAATGAAGAACGTTATGGGAACAGAATGTTTTTTTAAAAAATCTCAATAAATCATTACTTTCCCCCCATAATAGCAGTGTCATCTCTTCCAAACCTCCTCACCTTCTTTCTTGTTGAAAGTGACCCAGCAGTTTCCAGCTCTCTAAGATCACAATATTATTTAGAATATCTGTGGAATGTCACTTCTCTCCACCCACGGTCGTTAATTCAGCCAATTCACATTTGTCCCTTTGGAATTCGTTACTTTTCCTCCATTTCTGTAACTGTTTTTCCCGATGCAAACAGCCAACTCATCTGAAAATTCCCTGATGCTGGGAAAGATTGAAGGCAGAAGGAGAAGAGGGCATCAGAGGATGAGATGGTTGGATGGCATCACCAATGCAATGGACATGAACTTGAGCCAACATCGAGAGATGGTAAGGGACAGGGAGGCCTGGCGTGCTGCAGTCCATGGGGTCACAAAGAGTTGGACATGACTGGGTGACTGAACAAAAACTTAACTATTTTCCTAAACCGGATTCCAATGATCTCAGATTGTATTAGACAAATCCGTGTTTTACTCTTTTTGTCTTCCTTGGATTTATCCTTTCTGACCATGGGCAACCTCTCTCTACTCTCTTCTGCAAGTATCCTTGGTGTGTCTCTGTTGCTTTTTTGATCAAAGCAAAACTCTGTTTTGACATCTGAAATCTTCTTGGATACTTATTTACTTACACGTTTGTTGTTGCTGTTGTTGTTTTTAATCTATTCAAACAAGTGAAAACATTGAGTGCTTACAAAGTCCTGGGTCCTAGAGCTAGAGGAGTGAAAAAAACGAAAGCTCTACCATTTTGGAGATTCTAAAGTGGGAAAGCAGACAGGAAAAATTCAATTAATGAGGAGTATGTTAAGTGAAGATAAGTGCTATGAAGGTGCAAAAAAGTATGGTAAGGAGGGTAGAAATTGTTGACTGGACACGAGCTTGTATAAAGAAATCAATATTGTGACAATCAAAGTAGGTGACATTTGAAAAAAGACTAAAGGAGGTGTGGAGGTGCTTGAGGCAAATGGCAGTCTTAGGGGAGAGTGTTCTTAGCAGAAGGGAATCAATGTTTCAAAAGTCCCCAGTCCTGAGTGTGCAGGAAGCATTTGAGGAAAAAGCGAGACCAGGGTGTAAGGGTACAGCAAGGTGGAGACAGTAAGGGAGCCTCCTTGAACCGTACGCGAACCAGGGGCTCTGCCCTGGGAGAGCTGGCAAGCTGCTTTAAGGGCTGAGCAGAAGAGCAAAGTGTTCTGACCTGAAACTATCGCTCTGGTCTCCGTGTGGACATCGCTACATAGGAGAGAGAGGAAGCATAGACTCAGGGCGGTCCTCTCAGGGAAGTGGTCGTTTTCCTTTGGACTGTGTGTTAGTCACTCAGTCGTGTCTGACTCTCTTCGACGTGATGGGCTGTAGCCCACCAGGCTCCTCCGTCCATGGGATTCTCCAGGCAAGAATACTGGAGTGGGTTGCCATTTCCTTCTCCAGGGGATCTTCCCGACCCAGGGATGGAACCTGGGTCTCCTGCATTGCAGGTGGATTCTTCACCATCTGAGCCATCAGGGAAGCCCTTGGACAGTGATAGTAGCAGTGAAGGCAGTGAGAAATGACTCTATTGGGAAATTATTTTGTATTCACAGCTGATAAGACTACCTGAATGCTTAAGGAGGTGTGCAGGGAGAAAGAAAGGAGTGAAGAATTTGAATTAACTAACCAGAAAGTTGGAGTTATTATTAACTGGTACTGGAAAACTACTGAAGATACCCAAGTACTCGGTAACAGAAAGAGTCTACATCTTTCACTTCAAATGCTTCGTGACCCCATGGACTGTAGTCCGCCAGGCTCCTCTGTCTATGGGATTTTCCAGGCAAGAATACTGGAGTGAATTGCCATTCCCTTCTCCAGGGGATCTCTCACCCAGGGATCCAACACAGGTCTCCTGTGTCTCCTTCATTGCAGGCAGATTCTTTACCCACTGAGCAACTGAGGAAGACTTTCCTTGCCTTAGGCTGTAGCTTTCATTTCCTTTGCTTAAATCCCTCTTCCTTTTTGCAATATCCCCATTCAGTTGAGAATATTTATGAAGTACTTATAATTTGCAAAACCCTGTTCTAAAAACTGGGAAGGATATAAAATAAGTAAGATGTGGCCCCACATATCCCAAACAATCTATATGAGAAGAATATTACATGCATTTGTGACAAGAAAGCAATATAATACAAACGTGCATATTTTTATGGCTAAATAATCATTTGTGAGCAAAGAATAGTGAATAGGTACAGAAGCAGTGGAAATGTAGCTGTGAACAAGACATGGCTCCTGTTTTTTCTGTGCTAAAAGTTCGATGAACGCCCAATGCAAAAAAAAAGGAAAGAACGACACAGAATTAAGGCAGAAATAGATCACTGTCAACCAGGGGGATTCAATAAATGGGTCAAACCTGTAATTTTTTTCAAGGCCAGCTTGAATTTTATCCTTCCATGAGATCTTCCCTAACTAAATTCCCTTCTGGTAAGTTTCCTTAACACCTACATAAAATCAGCCCTCGGAGTTTTGCTTAGGTTTATATTTTCTCAAAAGTATCCATTAGTTATACTATGGAACATAAACATGAGAGCAGGAACTTCATCTTATTTAATTTCCTTTAAACTTCATAAACACTAAATATTGTTTAAAATTTAGAAAATATACAAATTACTCATACTATAAAAAATATTATATTACTGTAAAATACTTTTGGAAGAGGAGTGTGGAAGGGTAGGAGAGTCTTCCTGAAAGTCCAGAAAGCTTCCTTTTTTGAATATATATATGTGTGTGTGTGTGTATTGCATCCCAAATAGGAATACATTAAATGTTGAAAGAATTAGTCAAATGCTTGTCCCCTAATTTTAGTTTGGAGACTTTACATCATCAGGGAACTGTACTATTCCCACATATTCTGTGCAGTTGCTGTCAATCATGATGTGTGATTTTCCTTTTATCAGGCAGTGCATGTTACTTTAATTTCCTTTTTCATATTTCTGATTTAAAGCACTATCACTTTGTGATAAAGATTAAAAGAAACATGTATGGAAATACTGTCAAGTTTGAAACATTCTGTAAAGGTAGCTTGTTTTTTTAAACTTCTAATATCTGCTTTTATGCTAGTTCTGTCCATTCTTGGCAAGATGATTTTGGTCAAAATGGGGAATTTCATATAGAATGGCTGACACTAGCTTGTTGTTTTGCTAACCTTTTTTTTTCACATTTCAGAGGTATATGTTAATGTGATGTTTGTGTGCTCTTTAAACAAAATACTCTTTAGGTTGTCTCAGATCCTCAGTGACACTCATAGTATGAAGTTTTCGCCATTTAAAAGTGCTAAAGTTGATAAAATACAGTGAAAGAAGTCACTGCACAATGCTATTTTCACTTTGTCATGTGAAATAAAAAAGAAAAAGCCAAAAACAAAACCAAAAAAAATAGCCAAGGAAAAATCATTCAAGTGAAGAAACTTGGTTCGCACACATAGTCTAGCTCAAAATCCATAAACGTAGTGACTGTAATGGATAGTTTCAAGGAATGTTTTTTCACTTGTGTAACATTTTTATATTCTTCATTTCTAAAAGAAATTCAAAAGGCTTTCATTTCTATAAAAGAATAGTATATGAAAAATAATTAATATTTACAATATCATTCAGCTACATGGCAGAGACAAAAATCAACTAATTATAGTTTTCATACATAGCAACAAATAATTGAAAATATAGTTGAGATGTACTGCTTACAATTGAAACAAATATTTTGGAATACCTGAAAGTAAGGCCAAAACACAAGTGCAAGATTATAACCACAACACAAAAGAAAAATTGTTAAGGTACATTTAAAATAATTCAAATAAATGGGTAGATTACATTCCCATGCAAAAATACTCTAATATTACAAAGATATGAATTTTCCCAAGTAGATGTATAAAGTTAGATAATCACTGCAGGATTTCCAGAAAGCATGATCAACTAAAGTTCACATGATAGAAAAATGGACATAAAGAAACAGAGAAGATTTAAATGAATAAAAGAAGACATGCCCTATCAGATGTCAATGTGGTCTATGAATTTTTTATAATTAAAGTAGCATATGTCAGCATAGGAATAGATCAATGAGAAGAGTAGGTAATGCAGAAAAGCCACCATTATTATTGGAATATGGAATACTATTTAAAAAAACAGTATGATAATTAAGAGCATGCACTCTGGAGCTAGTGTGGCTTGGTTCAGGTCTGAGTCTGACACTAAACTGTCACTTTGGGAAAATTATTTACTCTCACTGAACTTTGATAACCTAATGTATAAAATGGAGATAATAACAGTACCTACCTATTTTTAAGATTAAATTTTTAAATAATATAAATACTTGAAAAGTTGTGCTGGCTTCCTAGGTAGCTTACTGGGTAAAGAATCCACCTAAAATTCAGGAGACACCAGAGATGAGGGTCCGATCCCCACGTCAGGAAGATTCCTTGGAGAAGGGAATGGCAACTCACTCTAGTATTCTTGCCTGAAGAATCCCAGGGACAGAGCAGCCTGGCAGGCTACAGTCCATGGGGGCACAAAGAGTCGGACACAACTGAAGCATCCTCATCAGCAATCAAAAGATATTATTTATAATTACAATCATCTCAGTAAGACAAAGAACAACTACTAATATTGATTTTAAGCCAGTGGGGAAAGGATAACTGGCTACTTGCTGAAACCACACTTAAATTACTATGGCACATGGCTCATAAAAATAATTTCCAGATTTATTCAAAGCAGCTAATTTTTAAATTTATAAAAATTCTATTTGAATTAAAACTATGCATGAAAACATAACTTTGTAATGGGAAGACCTTTCTAAGCCCAAGTCTGCTGTTGCTGCTGCTGCTGCTAAGTCGCTTCAGTCGTGTCCGACTCTGTGCAACCCCATAGACAGCAGCCCACCAGGCTCCCCTGTCCCTGGGATTCTGCAGGCAAGAACACTGGGGTGGGTTGCCATTTCCTTCTCCAATGCATGAAAGTGAAAAGTGAAAGTGAAGTCGCTCAGTCGTGTCCAACTCGTAGCGACCCCATGGACTGCAGCCCACCAGGCTGTCCGTCCATGGGATTCTCTAGGCAAGAGTACTGGAGTCGGGTGCCATTGCCTTCTCTGAAGCCAAAGTCTAACAGCTATAAGTATAATTACTGAAAAATGTATATGTGCCTTCCGCCCCACCAAGACAGGAGCTCACACAGTATTGTTCTGGATTCCCATCATGAATTAAAGGGAAACTTCCACAATGTCCAAAGTCCTTGATGTCCTGCAAATGAAGGAGAAGGATATCCTCAAATACCTTGCCGCAGGAACCCACTTAGGTGGCCCCCACCTTGACCTCCAGATGGAATGGTACATCTGCCAAAGGAAAGCTTATGGCATGTACATCATAAGTATGAAGAGAACCTGGGAGAAGCTTCTGTTGGCAGCGTGTCATTGGTGCCATTGAAAACCCAACTGATGTCAGTGTCATGTTCTCCAGGAATCCCGGCCAGTCAGCTGTGCTGGAGCCCACTGCTGCCACTGGAGCCACTCCTGTTGCTGGCCGCTTTATTTCTGGGAACTTCACTAGCCAGATCCAGGCAGCCTTCCGGGGGCCAAGACTTCTGGTGGTTACTGATCCCAGGGCTGACCACTGGCCTCTTACAGAAGCCTCTTACATTAACTCGTTTAGCATTGCTCTGTGTAACACAGACTCTCCCCTGTGCTGTGTGGACATCACCACTCTGTGCAACAAGGGAGCTCACTCAGTGGGTCTGCTGTAGTGGAAGTTCTGCACCTGCGTGGCACCATCTCCTGTGAACACCCATTGAAGGTCACATCTGATCTCTGCTTCTACAAAAACCCCGAAGAGACTGACAAAGAAAAGCAGGAGGCAGCTGAGAAGGCTGTGACCAGGGAGGAATTTCCAGGCGACTGGACCGCTCTAGCTCCAAAGTTCACTGCTTCCTAAGCTAAGGTGATGGACTGGTCTGAAGGTGTGTGGGTGCTTTCGTTCCCCACTCAAGCCTGTCAATGAAGACTGGTCTGCAGCTCCAACTGCTCAGACCACTGAATAGGTAAGAACAACCCTGGAGTAGTCTTAAGTTGTTCTCTCACAAACTCAAAATGGAAATAGGTTGACAGAAAATAAAGTTTCTTTAAAAAAAAAAAAGAATAAGAAAAATATATCCACATATTAATTAAGAATTTTTTGCAAAACACCACAAAATCAGAGGGCAAAAGACAGTCTGGAGAAAATATTTACAAATAGAATATAGAAAAAGCTGTTCTAAGGTTTCACAGTGAAGTATGGGTTCAGCTCAGTTAAGTTCAGTCCCTCAGTCATGTCTGACTCCTTGTGACCCCATGAATCACAGCACGCCAGACTTCCCTGTCCATCGCCAACTCCCAGAGTTCATTCAAACTCATGTGCATCGAGTCAGTGATGCCATCCAGCCATCTCATCATCAGTCGTCCCCTTCTCCTCCTGCCCTCAATCCCTCCCAGCATCAGGGTCTTTTCCAATGAGTCAGCTTTTCGCATGAGGTGGCCAAAGTATTGGAGTTTTAGCCTCAGCATCAGTCCTTCCAATGAACACCCAGGACTGATCTCCTTTAAAATGGCCTGGTTGGATCTCCTTGCAGTCCAAGGGACTCTCAAGTCTTCTCCAACACCACAGTTTAGAAGCATCAATTCTTTGGCATTCAGCTTTCTTCACAGTCCAACTCTCACATCCATATATGACCACTGGAAAAACCATAGCCTCGACTAGACGGACCTTTGTTGGCAAAGCAATGTCTCTGCTTTTCAATATGCTGTCTAGGTTAGTCATAACTTTCCTTCCAAGGAGTAAGCGTCTTTTACTTTCATGGCTGCAATCACCATCCACAGTGATTTTGGAGCCCCCCAGAATAAAGTCTGACACTGTTTCCACTGTTTCCCCATCTATTTCCCATGAAGTGATGGGACCAGATGCCATAATCTTAGTTTTCTGAATGTTGAGCTTTAAGTGTGGGTTGTTGCTGCTGCTGCTGCTAAGTCACTTCAGTCGTGTCTGACTCTGTGTGACCCCATAGACTCTATCCTAAATTACCTCAGGATGCCTACTATACTCACATTGAAGTGAAGTGAAGTGAAGTCACTCAGGTGAGTCCAACTCTTTGTGACCCCATGGACTGTAGCCTACAAAGCTCCTCTGTCCATGGAATTTTCTAGGCAAGAGTACTGGAGTGGGTTGCCATTTCCTTCTCCAGGGGATCTTCCCAGTCCAGGGATCGAACCTGGGTCTCCCATATTGCAGGCAGATGCTTTACCATCTGAGCCACCAGGGATGAAGGAGGATTTAGAGTAGGAAGATAAAAAAAGTCTTAAAATACTGATATATAAAAATTGACAATTCTTAGCTGTTAAGCTAGTAAGATTAGGGAAAATTTAATAACTTAATTAAATTTATGTATATGGAATGTATATAGAATTTAAATGTGTATAGAATCTTAAATCTATATAGAATTTATGTAATAACTACTAGACTTGTTAAAAATCTTCACTAAGATTATGATTGAAAATGAAATGGTATGAAAATCAGATGTTTGATAGTATTAATATTAATGAGTGGCTAGACACTGAATTATCAAGAGTTGAAAGAGTTGATATTCATGAACATTTACAGAAGTAGTACAACAGAAGTTTGGTATGCAATACGCAATTGCAAACCTATACAACAGCAAAAAAGAAGAGTAAATAAAATACCTGTGGTAGAGTAGCAGTTTCTGCCATTCACAAGTAGCAGCCTTATCCAGTATATGAATTAACCATCAGTTTTTGGTCCTAATGTTAAGTTATAACATGTGTTCCCTTGGTCCAGGAGATTGTAGAATAGACCTCATTGAGATGGCTGAAATTAGGCTAAACCAAAGTATAATGTGGTGTGTAATCTCCTTAGAGATTAAAAAGATAAATCATGATGTTTACAACCCAAAGAGTCTATGATTCATAAACTATTATCTAAAATGTAATTCAGATAACATGTTTTTTTACAGCATACATATGTCAGTAGTGGTCAAGACAATGGCACATATCCAAGCTAAATTATTCTCCAAAAACAGAGGATGGATCTGAAAACATCAGCTTTTCTCTGTCACTAGCAAATAAAATAGCAAGCCAGATAAATTTCCAATTCAAAAGGTCTTTTTATGGCACATTTACATGAGTAAAGAAGCATCTTAAACACTGCTTGCACTTAATCTTTATTATTAGCTTTAAACCCTGAATTGCATGATACTATATTATAAAATGACATGTTTAAGCACATTGGCTGTTTGATTTAAGATGCATGATAATCAATTCTTGATTTTTATTAGATGTTTTTAAAGTTACTAATTGCATTGAAATAAATAATATCGACTAAGGAAAAATTGAAATATAGATACCTAAACAAAGTACAAATTCTTAAAAAAGCAGGATGAGGTAGATTTTGTGTCCACAGACTATGTTTATAATATCACTATTTGATTTGTAAAAATTAATCTGAAAAATGTTTTTATCCATTTTAAATCAATCTTAGTATTTCTTAAGGAAATCAAGCAAATTCCAAATAAATTGTGATTACATTTTACCTTGCTGTTTTCCCTTTATTTTTGGTATGTTAGTCAAAGTCTGAACTATTCATGGTAGATATCATAGACATCCCATTTCCACCTTCCAGAGGTATTTAAAGGATTATATGGAAATCATCCCATTTCTCATCAACATGCTTGAGCCTACCCAAACGGTAACTATTTCTTGATTTTTCTTTGCATACCCAGCACCTTGGACAGTGCCGAGCATAAACCAGGCATTGATCTATTTTGGAGCAGATAAACAGATTTTGTCCTGATGCTATATTTGTCTTATATATTGCTGGAGATACTAATCACCAGGGCTTGAGCATCTTTATGTTTCACTGTAATGATACTGCTTGTATGCAAACCTCTCCTCAAATGTGTTATTTCATTTTTAATGCAGGTGTTACACTTGGAAAATAAAATGTTACACTAAAATTCATGTCAATATAAAAATTATTATTTCCAGATAGCGATCCTCTTTTACATGCAAAACCAGAATATTAATGTTAGAGAAATTTAAAATAAAAATACTCTTTGTAAAGCAGCGCTTATTTTCATTCTCATCTTCAAGTTCACCAAGGAATTCTTAAAGGTAAGAAAGAGAACTTCCTACTTCCCTCCACCCACTTCACCCCACCAAAACAAACAAAAAAAAAAAAGGAAGGAAGGAAAAAGAGAATTTTCCAGCCTTATTTTTAAATACTGTTACTGTGGAGCAGTACGGATTATTGTGCATCGTCAAGCCATATATTCAGAAGTCGCTCCTCCCTCTCCTTTAAACTCGTATCTTATAGTAAATGCACTCTTGGTGATTGTTGTTACCCACATGCACTGCTGTGAAGATTGTGGACCACGGTAATTGTTCCTTGTGTTCCCAGTGGACACTGGAACTTAATAAAGGAGAGAAGAAAATGGAGCGAAGGCAAACCCGTCTGTAAGGGACCGCTGCAAACCGGTTTTTATTCGGTTTGTACTAAATGAGTCGAGGCGTGACAAGAACCCTTTGTCTGCGGGACGACGTATCTGGCGACCATTATCTCCTCGTGGAGACGACGTCTGAAGACTCCGCCCGGGCTGGGGGTGGGGAGGGTGCACCGCGTGGAGAGCTCAACCGAGAATTAAAGTGAGGGAACAAAGAGATCTCCCAGCTGCCGCCCGCCAGCGCCGCGCAGCTGCGTCGGGAGACGCGGATCACGCCCGGAAGGCTTTAGGAATCCGCCTCCCCGAGACCAGCGCTCAAGTAAATAATTGATGGCGATTGATCCGGCCCAGAACAAAGCTCTGCGGAAAACCAGCGCATCCGATTCCGAGCGGCTTTGGAAGCTTCTGCCGAGGAAGGGATATGCGAGTGCAGCGGGACCTGTGAGCGCCGCTCCGGGTCTCCCAGCTCGGGCGTGGCTCCGGCCCTTTTTTGTCTGCCTGCCACCCGCCCCTCGGCGCCCGCCCCCGCCTTCTCTCCCCTTTTGAAAAGGGCCTCTCTTTGGTTACTTCTGCCCTGTCCTCGCATGCAATCCCGCCCCGTCCCCTGCCCAGGCCGGTGAGGTCAGCTCATGAATACCAGTGCACTTCCCGGGGAGCGTCTGGCACGGCGTGGTACTCGCGGGTTCGCCGGCGCCGAGCCACAGCTCCAGCACGGCCGCTGACGCCGAGGGAGTCATTCGCTCTCCCGGCCGCTGAGTCTCCGCGTTCATGCCATTGTTTGGAGAAAGCGAGTGGGTGTGGAACTGGTGCGAACCGGCCCAGAGTGAAAGTGCTCAGCCAGACGGTCGCATATACAACACTGCGAAGTGAAACTTTCCTCGTCTCCTGAAGACACGATAATAAATCCTGAAGTCCCCGGAAGACCTGAAGGAAAGAGCTGTCGATTGACTTCAAAAAGCATCGCCTCTGCTAAGAAGTGAGCAGTTCTGGATTTTCTAAAGGGATGGGGATGAGATATGGGGTTGGATGGGTCAGTGGGCAGATAAAGCTTGAGAGTAAAATTGTTGGTCTAGGCCGTTGCTGGGGTGCTTGCTTGGCGATTTTCGTAAGGGAAGCCTCCAAGAGAGACAGCATCTTGTCACTTTGTGAGAACCACGTGACAGCAGCCAGGTACCTTTGATTGTGGGAGTCGGAGTTCCTGGAACTCGAACTTCCTAACCTGGGTTAGAAATATATGGGGGTGAATTAAACGTTCTCTGGTGGCTTTCAGCTTCAGAGTGGTTATGCCTAATGCAAAATAAAAATAAGGTTGCGTTAGCAGTAAAACTTATCTGGGTGATCCACGTTAGTGTGACCTGCCAAATAGCTAGACCAGGTATTCAGATATTCTGGGAGCACGTTGCTTTGGGAGAAGATGTAGAAAATAAGTTGATGGACGACTGTTCCTTCACCCTCCCACCATCTCTTCTTTGTTCCAAACCGAGTTGGAAGGAGATTCCTAAAAGAGAATGGGAGATGGAGGAGCCTTCCCAGTAATATTTCTTTATACATTGAGGTATTACTACACATTGACTAAGTTATGGTATTTAGATAATATCAGGAATAATGCTAGTACAGTAACTAGCAAATATCTTCTCTCATAATAGGAGCTTTTATTTTTTTAAGCAGAACTTTCTGCCTAGTCATGCCCTTTTCAGTGCTTTAGACAGAAATTATATTTCTAAGGAAAAGGCACCTAATTGAATAGCTGAGTAGGCTGAATCAGTAGAGAGAAGAACCCAGAAGGCAATGGCTTTTGAGTTGCTGTTTTCCAGATTTTAAAAGCCAGTAATGGATTTATCTTGAAAAAAAAAAAAAAATACACAGTAGGAGTTAATTGTACCACAATGAGGATGCACCAGGCTTCTTGGGTGTAGGGTCATTCTGTCTTAATCTGACTTCATGGAAAGGACTGGGCACTTTAAAAGTATAACTTTGCCTGTTAGGTGCCATCTGAGAAGATACTTAATAATGAAAATGCTTTCTATCTAGCAATTACCCTTAAAACTAAAACGATTCACAAAAACAATGAAATGTGGATAGGTGTGGAAAAGTTACCACTTGTAATTTAAGAAATATTGCACATTCACAATAAATTATTCAAAAAGTATTTTTAATTTATTTCTCAATGCTAAAAATAAAAGAAAAAATCCCTTTAAGTTTGCTAATGATGAAAGCATATAGATTATTTTAATGCCATATTTTCTTGAAACTGAATTTGATTTGAAGCCATTCATTATTTCTATTTTCTTTCAGTTCTAGTCTGAAGGAAGGAAAATGGGTGCATTTCTCTAATTAAAAGCAACAATAAGGATTAGATCAGTTTGAGAAGAGTATCTATTTATCCATAACAAATTTTCTCTGGGAAAACCTTTTTCATCTAATTGACATTTGAGAATATTAATTAAAACTTTCTCTGCAAATCTAGGATTTGAAATGCAGATATGATAGTGAAGAAACCAAAGTTGAAAAATCAGGGTATTGACAATTCTAGCATATGGACATCTTTCCCTTCTGAAGCTTCTTCTTGACCTTATCTTCTTAAAAAAAAAAAAAAAGAAAGAAAAGAAAAGAAAGAAGAAGAAGAAACGAAAAAAAAGGCCTTCCCATCAATTCCTTTTGACTCCATGCTTGTCATAACCTGCTACCATGAGAATGTTAGGTTCAGCAGCTTTCAGATCTTCGTTTTACCGCGGTAGAGTGGGGTGGTGATAGCGCCTCCCCGGGCGAAATGAGAATTGACAATTCTGCATCCTATTTGTAAAGTCAAGGCTTCTATAAAGCGTCTTTCAAATCTCATTTTCTAGTGCTTCTTCTGTTGAGGGGAATCAGCCTTTGCTCTGTAACAACGCAGATATGCTGTGTGCTTTCCTTCTTTTGTTTCCGTCTCAGATTAGAAAGGAAGGTTGGTGGCAGTGAAGAGGGAAGCGAATGATCTGGTGATGGACTATTGTAAATCACGTCCCTTAGATTCTTCCTAGACCGCCATGAGTCAGCCACCGACGGGGGGCGCTGCCCCTGTCACAGCCGCGGCTCCTGCCGCTACCGGTGCCACTGAGGCTCGCTTGCACCCGGAGGGCAGCAGCAGAAAGCAGCAGCGTGCTCAGTCACCCGCTAGACTGAGGGACAATTCTGTCCGACAGGCAACCGCGACCACCCGGGCCCCAGTAGGGGCTGGCACTAAACTCAATTCTAGTCGACAGCAGCAGCTGCAGCAGCAGCAGGGCAACAAGACCGGGAGCCGCTCAGCGCCTCCGGCCAGCGCCCGGGGAAGCGGAGGCGGAGCGGAGAAGGCCGCGCCCCCGGCGCCCAAGGGGGCGGCCTCGGGAGCTGTCCAGCCTGTAGCTGGTGCTGAAGCAGCCCTAGTGGCGACCGTGGCCCCGGCGGGTGTCAGGAGGCCTGGCCTGTCCGAGGAGCCGCTCCGGGAGCTAGAGCCCGCGTCCTCTAAACTCGGGGAACCCCCTCCGCTAGGAGGAGGAGGGGGTGGGGAAGGAGGAGGAGCCGTCAGTGGCTCCGGGGAAAGGGAGGGGGGCGCTCCGCTGCCACCGCCGCCGCCCAGGGGCTGGCGAGGGAAAAGCGTCCGCGCTCAGCAGAGGGGCGGCAGCGGCGGGGAGGGGGCCTCCCCTTCGCTATCCTCCTCCTCCTCTGCGGGCAAAACCCCAGGCCCCGGCAGCAGAAATTCCGGGCTTGGCGTGGTGGCGGGTGGCGGCGGTGCTGGAGGGAGCTACTGGAAGGAAGGATGTCTGCAGTCTGAGCTCATCCAGTTCCATCTGAAGAAAGAGCGGGCAGCGGCGGCGGCCGCGGCTCAGATGCACGCTAAGAACGGCGGCGGCGGCAGCAGCAGCCACCGCAGCTCTCCGGTCGCCGGCGCCCCTGCTGTTTGTGAGCCCCTGGCGGTCCCTCCCGCCTCCCCAATGGCGGCGGCGGCAGAGGGCCCCCAACAGAGCGCAGAGGGCAGCGCGAGCGGCGGGGGCATGCAGGCAGCTGCGCCCCCTTCGTCGCAGCCGCACCCGCAGCAGCTCCAGGAGCAGGAAGAAATGCAGGAGGAAATGGAGAAGCTGAGGGAGGAGAACGAGACTCTCAAGGTGAGTTGGGGCGGGAGCGGGTGGAGGAGAGGGAACCGGTTGGGGGAGGGGAGGCGTGGGCCTCGGAGGATTAGGGCGTGTCCTGGCAAAGTGAGAGGCGGCTAACCCTCTCTCGCTTAAAGAAGAAGGGAAGGGGGACAGGAAACGAGAGGAGGGGGTTCCTAGGCCCTTTCCGGATCTCAGAGGGCTCGAGATCAGTAGCGTTAGGTTTTTATTTGGCTCCAAATCTGGGCCTTCGTTTCTCTGGTTATTATGGTTTGTCTCACTTTTTCATGGAGAGCACTCGAGTTAGGAGAGCGAGGGAAGGCCAAGGGCCCGTTTCCTTAGTTTCTTGTCGTTCGTTCAGCTCCGTGTCTTCCCTGTCCCATGGAGAGGGGCCGCTAAAGCTGAGGATTTGGAGTTGGAATGGGGTGTACGTGCTGTGTGTCCGAGGGGTGGGGTGGGGTGGTGGGGCGAGGCCAGTTTTGATCCGCGGCCTTTCCCCGCCTCAGAACGAGATCGATGAGCTGAGGACCGAGATGGACGAAATGAGGGACACT
The DNA here is from genome assembly GCA_006410675.1 of Oreotragus oreotragus. Lineage (NCBI taxonomy): Eukaryota > Metazoa > Chordata > Mammalia > Artiodactyla > Bovidae > Oreotragus > Oreotragus oreotragus. The sequence continues at coordinate 58,503 of SJYX01020714.1, forward strand.
TTCTTCGAGGAGGACGCCTGTCAACTGCAGGAAATGCGCCACGAGTTGGAGAGAGCCAACAAAAACTGCCGGATCCTGCAGTACCGCCTCCGCAAAGCAGAGCGCAAGCGGCTCCGCTACGCGCAGACGGGCGAGATCGACGGGGAGCTGCTGCGCAGCCTGGAGCAAGACCTCAAGGTCTGCGGCGGGCGCGGGCGACGGGGCGGGGGTGGGGACGCGGATCCAGGGCTCTCTGCGTCGAAAGGCCTTCAGTGGGAAGAGGCCAAGAGCTTCAGGGAAGCGGGAGTTTTCGCAGCGCCTATGACAGCAATTCAAGGTCTGGGAAGGGGAGGAGGAGGAACAGACAGGTGAATGTGAGAGTCTTGCGTGTACGAAAGGTCTTCCGGAGGGCGAGCTCGGGGTACTCTCCTGGGAAGGAACCGTGACTCTTACCCAGGTGGGAGGAGGGCGCCTGGGTAAGAACATGGGTGTGGCAGAGCGCCGGCTCCGGCCTGGATCTGGCTTCCAGAGAGCCTCCTCCAAGTGCAGGCCGAGCGGATGGATTCAGGCACCAGGAGCAGCGTGGTGAAGACTCCTCCCCGGGAGTTGAAGCCCAGAATAGGGACAGCTCCCGGGAAGATACTAAAGTTGAGATTTCTCTCTGAAAGCCACCACCCCTCCCCCGCATCCCCGCCTTCTTCCAGAAGTCCTTCCTTTCTCTACTTAACCATTTCAACCACTCCCAGAAAGGAACACTTTCTCGTGTGTGGTTCCTTTAGGAAGAATAATGGGAGAGTGAGCTAAATGAAAGAACCTTGTTCTTAGTGAAGTAGCTTCTTCAGAATCTCTGCCAGTGGAGAAATTTCAGCTTGGAAACGCGAATGTGGGGCAGGTGCGGTCTGTTCATTGGGTTTGACTGTAGGCAGATTCATGGACAATGCAAATCAGATGTTATCTTGACTGTCTTGGACAACAAATGAAATGCAGTTTCAGTTGTATTAATTTCATCAAGATATCAAAACTGAGTGTAATTATCTTTTTTAAGCTATGGGAAAATATTTTATGCAAGTTGTATTATTTCTTTTTCCTTTTTCTGACATTTGTGGAATGTCGGTCGTGCACCAGGCACTATGGCAAGACTTGTTCCGTATATTATTATTTCACTTAGTTCTCAAGGGGAAAAAAAAAAAAACTGTAAGGTAGAGATTATTAATAACGTCATTTCATAGGTGACAAGATGACCCCTTTACGGAAGTTAAGTGCCCAGCCCCTAGCCCTGGAACTTGGCTAATAAGTGGTCAGCCTGGCTCCCTACCTAGTCCAGATTCACTGATTGTGTCCTAAGTCGCTGAACCAAACTACTTCACTTTTGTTCCAAACCCTAAAATTTCTGAGGTAATCTTTAAACAGGAGGCAAAAATGCACACACTAATTTTTTTTAACTTAATCTCAGAGATTAAAATGTTTCATAAAACTAAGCACCTAGAATGATAGGGTCAAAATTCAAGCCCCAGACTCTACTTGGAAAAATTTTATTGTCAAGTGTTTTAAAATAAGTGATAATGGGGGCATCTGGAATGAGAGGAGATTTGTGAAATTTCTCTACAGATAGTAAAACACGACTGAACATTTATAACCATGATATCATGTAGACATTAAGGGAACAGAGTGTAGAACCAGACTACCTGGCTGCTTGTTAGCTCTGTTACCTTGAGCATATTACTTTACCTTGATAAGCCTCAGTTTTCCTCATCTATAAAATAGGAATAATACTCAAACCTATTTTGTGGGATTGTTGTGGTGGTTGAATGGTTTATATGTGTGAATGGTTTATATGTAAAGCATCTGGAAGGATGCCTGGCATATGGTAGATACTATATACATATTGGCTCTAATATGTTTAATGTAACTAGTCCATTTATTGTATTGTTTTTAATTATATTTTACTGGTAAAAACACTTTAATTTAGGTTGCAAAGGATGTATCTGTGAGACTTCACCATGAACTGGAAAATGTAGAAGAAAAGCGAACAACAACAGAGGATGAAAATGAGAAACTGAGGCAACAGCTTATAGAAGTTGAGATAGCAAAGCAAGCATTACAGAATGAACTGGAAAAAATGAAGGAGGTTAGTAATGGATTATCTCATGGCATGTTGTGTATATTTAGTTCTTCACAGGGAGTGCCAAAGACTAATATGACTGTTAATTCCATTTTTATGATTGTAGGACAGTTTGTCATTCTCACCCAACATAGTAACACATACACGCTTTCATACTAATAAATAAGTAGCAAAGAAATAATTCTGACCTCTGCGCTGCTTCTGACTTGACATATATAAACCATGACTGATGCTTTGTGTTGTCATCTAAATGGATGTTAGTGAAATAAATTACACAGCTATGCCAAACACAAAGGGTATCACAAGTATGAAGGATTGAGCCTTCAGTTAGTTGAGGGGGAAGGGCTAATCCTGTGAGATTTCTACAGAGTTCATAGAACCACAGACTTTTAGGATGAAAAATAGCATCAAGGCCATTCAATCTGATCTAATTGTTGCTTGACTCCTCCTTATAACACAACCCCCAAATGGTCTAATACTTAGAGGATCACCAGCACCTAGCCCTTAAGATCTTCTCTGGTGGTTTAGTTGCTAAGTCGTGTCCAGCTCTTGCAACCCCATGGACTGTAGCCTGCTAGGCAGCTCTGTCCATGGGATTCTCCAGGCTGGAATACTGGAAGTGAAGTGACGTGAAGTCGCTCAGTCATGGACTCCATGGACTGGAGCCTACCAAGCTCCTCTGTCCATGGGATTTTTCCAGGCAATAGTACTGCAGTGGATTGCCATTTCCTTCTCCAGGGGATCTTCCTGACCCAGGGATCGAACCCGGGTCTCCTGCATTGTAGACAGACATTTTACCATCTGAGCCACCAGGGAAGTCCCAGTGGGTTTCCATTTCCTAATTTTGTCACAGCATAGCTCTGTTTAAGATTTTCTTTTGAGTTGAAATTTATCTACTAGTAAGTTTAATACATTCATCTTAGTCCTTCTTGTTTAAGTAGAAGAATCAGAGTTCTCTTCCACATTAGCTGCTAGAAGATTCCTAGCAAGTTTCCCCTGAATCTTCTTAAAGAACAAAATCAGTAATAAGAAAATAACTAGAGAGTAAAAGAAACAGAAAAGATGTATCAAGAAATAATTAGCTTTGTGGTAAGTAACAATTTGAAATAAAATAGTATTCTTCCTTGAAAGCTGCCTGAAAACGTATGGTACAACTTGTGAAAAGCATTATTGAAAATTAGCAAATACATATGTGGTTCTCTGAACATGTAAATGAAAATCCTGATCTTTCCATAGACTAACTGAGATATTGCACTTTCCATTGGTGTGCTTATCTCGAAGTGGTATAGAAATGTAACTACACCCAGGTAAGTGTGTCATTCGCTCGGTTGAGTCTGGCTCTTTGTGACCCCGTGGACGGTGACCCGTGGGGCTCCTCTGTCTGTGGAATTCTCTGAGTGGAAATGCTGAAGTGGGTGGTCATTCCCTTCTCCAGGCGATCTTCCTGACCCAGGGATCGGACCTGGGTCTCCCTCATTGCAGGCAGATTCTTTGCCATCTGAGCCACCAGGGAAGTTCTGAGGGACCCAGAGTGAAGGAAAAACTGACATTCTTTGAACAATGTACAGCTCATTCCTTAGATGTTTACAGTGAAATTCCTTTGGAATGTACATGGTGTGTAGTATCTTCCCAATAAAACGTCTCATTTAGCTTTTACTAGAATTTCTTTTAGAAACAGAGGATGGATAGCAAAGATTAAATAACATAGAACCTCCTTTCCAAATAAAACCAAGACTTTAAGAAAAGCCCAAGTCTGTTTCGGGATTAAAACCCTTAAATTGTTCCTGCTCTGATATCATTCAAAGTGAGTTTTATTGGTGAGTGAATAGCTTCCATGAGGCAACCTTTTTCCACACAGATCACCAGCTCCCAGTTTCCTTAGCAGTGACCTCAACTTGCCTCCAAATTTAACTGTACATGTCTAACCTCAAGGGCAGCTTCTCCAGCAAAACCCAGGCTGTCCTTATTTTGCTTTCTAAAGCAATGTATGTATTGTAACTGGTTCATGATGATGGTGATTATTATATTAATAAAGCTATTGTTCCCTGGGGGAAATAAATGCAACTACAATGTAACAATGAAAATATCAGTAGTCAAGAAAATGTGGCAGGAATTTGTAGAAAACTGTTTCAGTGAGTAAACTATTTTATGGTCAAAGTTTCTACTTATTTTATATTATCATGTAAACACTTTTAACATGACAAATTAGAGCCAAATCATTATATTGATACATGATTTTTAGCTAATACCTGAGGGTGGCTTTGTGCTACAGTAGAGAATCTGGGAGCCGCAAGGCTGTCTTCACCAATAACTAACTGGATGACTTAAAAGTTCTCCAACTTCTATTTGCCTCAGTGCATTCAGTTGTAAAATGTTATTTTCAGTGATTTCAGTGAGTCTCGGCACCTTCTGCAGTGATCATGCCTTTTATTGTAAAATATGGGACATTGTCATTTAATATTTTTTTTCTAAATTTGAGAGATCAAATATTAATATAGGTATAAAGATGTTTCTTTGATAATAATATATAGTTGAAGTTTGTGAAAAATGGAAAGTTTGATTGCCAGGAAAATGGAAAGCTTGATTTCCTTACTTTTTTTTTTTTTTTTTTTGATTTTTTTTTTTTTTAATTTCCTTTCTTTTTAAATTAAGGAAGTAGCTGGAGCTGTCATAACAGAATACTGCAGAGTGGCTTAAATATAGACATTTATTTTCTAAATAAATAAGTCCAAAAATCAAGGTGTTAGCAGGGCTGGATTCTTCTGAGGGCTGTGAAGGATGGATCTATTCCAGGCCTCTCTCTTTGGCTATAAATTGGATCTTCACGTAGACATGGCATTCACTTTGTCTGTGATCAAATTTCCCCTTCTTATAAGACACCAGTCAAAATAGACTAGGACCTACTGCAATGACTTTTTTAAGGGTTGATTGTCTCAGTAAAGACCCTCTCCAAATAAGATCAATTTCTGAGATACTTGCTTGGGGTAGGATTTCAACATGTAAATTGGGGCAAGGGGTACAATCCAGCCCATAAGAGTAGCTATTAAATACCTTCTTAGTGACAAGCCAAAAGAAAACTCATTGTCACGTACTTAAGGCTTCATTCCTTATTCAGACCTCACTTGCATTCTTCTATATTCTTTGTCTAGGCAATTAAAACTTTTCAAGTCAAGACAAACTTCACTAATTACAAGGGATGCAAAAGAATGCCTTGTGATTTGGTATTATGTGAATGTTTTTCAAGTGACTATCTGAAAAGTTGGGTTTAAGAATGGCATAAGAGCTTTCTGATTTTCATCCAGCACCTGGGAAAGCGGAAGATTCCTGTAAACTGGCCATTAGCCAGAGAGATGGGACCTCTTCTGTCTTAGAAGTCAAAATAATCTTACTGACAACAATAACAACAACAATAAAAAGACAGAAACCTGGGGACATCCTCATTGTAAAAATGCATTTCATTGATTCTGTTTCCCATACTTTTTTCTTATAACCATTTCTTCCTTCAGGATTCTAACTGAGTTGGGAAAACACTCTTGCTGCATTAGGCGGTGTGGGTATATGCTCATGCCAAAAAGGAAATTCTCATGCACCTGGGAAGAATAAAAGCCAAACCCAACCTGGGTTCGATCCCTGGGTTGGGAAGATCCCCTGGAGAAGAGAATGGCAACCCACATCAGTATTCTTGCCTGGAGAATCCCATGGACAGAGGAGCCTGGCGGGCTATAGTCCATGAGGTTGCAAAAAGTTGGGCACAACCAAGCAAGTAACACTTTCACTTTCATCAGGACAGCAGCTTTTAAAGTAACCTTTTATTTTTAAAATGGGCTCTAAAATAGCATTCAGTTTGGGAATGTGGGTGGTGGTAGGGAAAAGAAATGGAAATAAAGAGGAAAGGAGAGACAGCAGAAAAATATCTGAAGGATTCTAAGTATTGTTCTAAAGAGGAAATGAAAAATATTCTGGCAGGAAAGTTTTGTAGTCATATGAAGGTCAGGGTTGAGGCTGACCTTCATTATGTTCTAAAGTATCAAAAATAGAAAAAGTAGTTTTAAAATATGTTTAAAAATCAGAAATGTTTCATTAAAATAAGATTTTTGTAATGGTGATTTTGTTAGCTTCTAAAAAGATAAATATAAAAACTGAGGTGCAGTCGTAACTGGCTCACTTTGTGCGGTAGAGGTCATGAGTTTGGAGCTGACTTGTCCCCCATCTGATTGCAACAACTTCAGTTAATTATCTGCTTTTTTGGGTGTAAAACAGAAACATTTTTCAAGTCCTTGGTGGGTGTTAATCACACAATTGTTATCCCTTTGTGGTGTCCTACCAGTGGAGTAAATAGAACCAGGCCAAGCTTTCCATTATGAAGAAAATCTACTAGTTATGGAGTAAAATCATAAAATGTCAAACAGAATATACTAGAGAGAAGCAGTCTTCCAACTCACAGAGTTTGGTTACTTGTATGGAGTCATATAGATGTTGAACAGCACAGCAGGGACCAATAGACCATCTGCCAGCGTTTGCAAACCATTTACTGAGAGTTTAACTGGCTTCGAGGGTGTTGACCAATTCCTCTCGGGGCTGGTGGCTGTACAGGGTCCCATGCACCTGCTCACATCCATCTGCTTATCTTCTCCCCCTGAGAACACAGAGTAGGCACCAGGGGTTAAGAAGAGTTGAGTAGAGGCAGGATGGAGGTAATTAGCTGATTCTACTGCTACTCGTTGCCTGAATTGGAACAGCTGATGTTCTGCCAACTGCAAACAAGAGGGACCTCTCAGGATGCTGGCTTGAAATCTTAATTGCATTCTCATCGCAATTATAAAACATTGATAGCGACTGGCAATATGCTTTCTTGCAGCAGAAAAATGCCGTTACCTTTATGTAACTTGCTAAAACTGATTTTCTGTCTTTCAGCATCACAATCAGTGAGACAGAGGTGTTTTTAAAGTTATTTTATGGAGCCAACAATCAACCTTTGGAATTCCGGGTTGGGTTGCTGCACCTATAGCACGAAAGGAGAATATAGAGGGGTTAGGGACTTCCCTGGTGGTCCAGTGGTTGAGACTCTGTGTTTCTGATGCAGGGGTGCCGGTTCCATTCCTGGTCAGGGAAGTAAGATCTCACATGCCAGGCATTGTGGCAGGAAAGGAAAAAATATATATATATATAGAGGAGGCTATTTACAGTATGGAGAAGGCTCTGTGAGGGGTGAGTCTCTGCTGCAGTTAAGTGAAGGTCACTGCCCTTCATGAAATCTTACTTCTATAGAAACCACCTTGATTTTCAAAGCTTTGAAAGCCCCATGCTCTTCAGTATGAAGGGGTCTTCTCATGTCACCTCTAAAGTATTACAGTATGGAGAAGGCTCTGTGAGGGGTGAGTCTCTGCTACAGTTAAGTGAAGGTCACTGCCCTTCACGAAATCTTACTTCTATAGAAACCACCTTGATTTTCAAAGCTTTGAAAGCCCCATGCTCTTCAGTATGAAGGGGTCTTCTCATGTCACCTCTAAAGTCTGGCATTTGGAGAAGCAGTGGTGATAGATATTTGAGAAATGAACGAACCAACAGAAGTTCTTTAAAGACCTTTTGTCTTTGAACATAAAAAAGAAGAGTAAATATGATGATGATGAGAATGTTTATTAGATCTTTTTAATTTCAGAATCTGTACTCTTTGTATTGTCTCATCCTCAATGCCAACCCAAAAATCTTAAAATAAATAAATTTTCTTAACTTTTTCTGCCTGTTGCTCTAGGGAGCTCTTAACTGGCCTACTGCAATAGCACCATCTGTCTTGGGACTTTTATTTTCTGTGCACTTGGTTAATATATCCTATCTGTTGCTGTGAACTTTCACTTTAGCACACAACAATAATTAGTCCTATAAATTTCAACAGTAGTGTCTTTTTAAAATTTTTATAGAGATTATAGCTGTTTACTCAGACTCTCTGCACAGACAGAACACTTTAATAAACAAATGCTTTTCCTGCATGTTTACAGTTACCTACTTATTTTCTTATATAAGATAAAGAGCTGATGGTAACTACATTTGGTTTTGATTGGGCATGTTTAAGTCATGAGGTGCAACAAGAAATTCTGAGTGATAAATCAGCAAAGAAATAGCCCTAAAGATGTTTAAGTGGGGAATTTCTTTGGCATCCAAGTTATTTCCCCCTGGTCCTGGTAGTTAACTTATGATCTGAAAAATGGAATAGTAGTCATTGATCTTTATGGTGAAATTACCATAAATATTTTGAAATGCATCAAAATATTTTGACTGTAGTCTCATCTTCTCAGAGGCCTTAGTTTGTTGAGTAACATAGGCAGGAATAAAAGAAACTAAAGTAAAAGCAAAGCATAACGTGGCATCTAAGCATAGGAAAGCTTGTCTTCAAGGTTACCAATTGCTGGATTTGTAAAGATGTGTTCAATTACCAATTGTAAGCTTTGTTGGATTTTTTTAAAAAATGAAATCACATTTGCAGTGGTATGCGCTTTGAAGTGATACCCAAGGCTCATTTGGGTAAATGGCCCTTTTCTTTTACCCACATGCCAAGCTCTCAGTAAAAGCAGAGAGGTTCAAAGATCAGAACATGCCTATTGGTGAAAAATACTGAATTTTTATTATAAATTTCAAATTTATGTTTTTCTCCACGTCAGCAGTACACACCCTATGTAATGGATCAGATTATAGTTCCTTTCTTGGCTGGAATTCCAAACTTTATATTCTTGAAACAGTACGGCACTGAACAGATGATGAATTCTTAAATAATGGACTAAGCCTCTGCCCCTTGAGTACACGTGCAGTTCCCAAGGCTTCGCAGGAACTGTTCAATAAGTGTATGTTGAAACATTTATTGAAATATTCAATAAATGTATGTTCTGTTTGCTGATAAACCATATCCGTGGGAACTAAGTCTCTACTCTGGACTCTGCCAGATTAACAGAGGCTCTGTTGGTAAGGAATCCACTTGCAATGCAGGACACCCTGGTTCAATTCCTGGGTGGGAAGATCCACTGAAGAAGGGACAGGCTACCCACTCCAGTATTCTTGGGCCTCCCTTGTGGCTTAGCTGGTAAAGAATCTGCCTGCAATGTGGGAGACCTGGGTTCAATCCCCAGGTTGGGAGGATCCCCTGGAGAAGGAAAAGGCTATGCACACCAATATTCTGGCCTGGAGAATTCCACGGACCATACAGTCCATGGGATCACGAAGTCAGACACGACTGAGCGACTTTCACTGAGGCTCTAGACTGAACTTTGAGTGGCCTGAGCAGCTGACCTGTGTTTCGGTGCATTCATGGAAGCATGTTACCTACATAGTTAGCGAAGAGTAGCTTGCTTCCCTGACTTCTGTATCTAACCTACCTTAAAAAGGGGTTTGAATGGTTCTCAGTCAATTGAGCGACACTGGTGTTGCTAAACCTCAGGGCTGCTCATTGAAAAAAAGAGTTTAAAAATTTGGTCAGAGAAGAATTCTGGGACCATGAAGGAAAACTTAATCCGTAGATGTACACTGTTAATCTAAGTTCAGTAGCAATCAAGGCAGAGGGAGAAATATTGGAAGAAATTCTCACCCAGCTGTGATCAGATATAAAGGCAACCCCAGGCCTCATGTGAGGCCTCTAGAGTAACCATGCTGCTGCTGCTAAGTCGCTTCAGTCGTGTCCAACTCTGTGTGACCCCATAGACGGCAGCCCACCAGGCTCCCCCGTCCCTGGGATTCTCCAGGCAAGAATACTGGAGTGGGTTGCCATTTCCTTCTCCAATGCATGAAAGAGAAAAGTGAAAGTGAAGTCGCTCAGTCTGTCCAACTGTTAGCGACCCCATGGACTGCAGCCCACCAGGCTACTCTGTCCATTGGATTTTCCAGGCAAGAGTACTGGGGTGGGGTGCCATTGCCTTCCCCGAAAGTAGAAGCAGCCTTATCAAATAGTTATGAAAAAAGAATTGATTTGACGATGACTTGGCAGTTCCTTTGTCTAGCTACTCCAACAGTGCCTATGGGAGTTCTGTGGCAAAGCAGCCCTTTAGAATGGATCCATCTTCCTGCCCAAGCTAAAAAAATTTGTGGCTTCTTATCTCGGTCTCATTGCCACATTAATACTGCTGCTGCTGCTGCTGCTAAGTCACTTCAGTCATGTCCGACTCTGTGTGACCCCATAGACGGCAGCCCACCAGGCTCCCCCGTCCCTGGGATTCTCCCGGCAAGAATACTGGAGTGGGTTGCCATTTCCTTCTCCAATGCATGAAAGAGAAAAGTGAAAGTGAAGTCGCTCAGTCTGTCCAACTGTTAGCGACCCCATGGACTGCAGCCCACCAGGCTACTCTGTCCATTGGATTTTCCAGGCAAGAGTACTGGGGTGGGGTGCCATTGCCTTCCCCAACCATGAAGAAAATCAATTCTAAACAGACTTTATATGTTGATGGATCGAAGCCAATGGATGGATGAGCCTCTGTTACAATTGTCAGTTCTCATCTATACAATCAATAAATTAGGAATTTAAATTTTGCTGAAAATAAAGTTGAGACATTTTGTCATTAGCTGTGAATTTTAGGGTGATTTATTTTAAAAAGCCTCATACGTCATGGAGTCTAGAAACTGGCTTTGCTTCATCTCTCATTCCCTATGTTGCTGGTAAGTCGCTTCAGTCATGTGTGATTCTGTGCAACCCCATAGACGGCAGCCCACTAGGGCTCCCCTGTCCCTGGGATTCTCTAAGCAAAAACACTGTAGTGGGTTGCCATTTCCTTTTCCAACTCATTCCCTATAATGTTGAACAATAATTTGAAAGGTGTAGGCCTTAGTTTCTTTACTCATAAATGTAGAAATTAAACTGAATACTCTCAAGAAAAGTGTCATTTTCTCCTTGATAAGGTTATCTGTCTCTGTGTTCGCTGAAAATTCTGTTTGTCGTCAGGATGCCATTTCATTTCACTACTGTTATTTTATTACTGTAATTATTTTTTCATTTATACAACCAATAATATTTACTGAATAGTAATTTAGCACCTGCTATAATGTGGCCCTGGGTCCAATCCCTGGGTTGGGAAGATCCCCTGGAGGAGGGCATGGCAGCCCACTTCGGTATTCTTGCCTGGAGAATCCCCATAGACAGAGGAGCCTGGCGGGCTACAGTCCATGGGGTCGCAAAGAGTCTGACATGACTGAGCGATTAAGCACAGCACAGCACATAATGTGGCCACATGGATGCCCCTGGAGAAGGAAATGGCAACCCACTCCAGCATTCTTGCCTGGAGAACTCCATGGACAGAGGCTCCCCTGTCTACAGGCTACAGTCCGTGGGGTTGCACAGAGTTGGACACGACTGAGTGACTAACACCCTACACTTTATGGATGCCACAGAGGCTACCAAGATGCAGACACCAGAATGTTGCACTGAACTGAGAGTGTGCACTCACTGAGGGCTCTGCTGAAGGGTTTAACCACAGAGACCGACAATGCTCTCTCTAGTTGTTGCTACTATTCAGCATCTAAGGAGCTGGTTTACTGTGGAAATCAGAACTGAAGACGCGATGTGAGGGGCTAAGAACAAGTGAAGCTTTCTGAATAATCTGTTGTTCAGTCACTCAGTTGTGTCCGACTCTGCGATCCCATGAGCTGCAGCACACCAGGCTTTCCTGTCCTTTGCCGTCTCCCAGCATTGGCTCAAGCTCATGTTCATTGAGTCAATGATGCCGTCCAACCTTCTCATCCTCTGTCACCCCTTTCTTCTCAGGGGTGCCCTCAGTCTTTCCCAGCTTCAGGGTCTTTTCCAATGAGTCGACCCTCCGCATCAGGTGGCCAAAGTACTGGAGCTTCAGCTTCAGCATCAGTCCTTCCAGTGAATATTCAGGGTTGATTTCCTTTAGGATGGACTGGTTGGATCTCCTTGTGAGCCTCGCTCAGAGTATCCAGTAGTTTAGTGCACTGGTTTAGATACCATGGTAACTAAAGAATTCACCATCTTTTCCAACTAGTAATAAACCACAGTATTGAATGATAGCACCTAGATAGTCTAAGTTTTTAACTGTAATTCTCTGCAGTGAAATCTGCCCTGGAAGGCTGCCCGGTTCTCACCCTAAGGTGTGTGGCAGGAGTTAATGAGTTCTGGTCATTAGTTAAACATCCAAATGTTTGTTTTATGCTATTATTGAAATAATATGAGACTTCTCTGATGCTTTTTGTTCTATTTATTTTTTTATTGAAGGATAATTTCTTTACAGAATTTTGTTGTTTTCTGTCGAACCTCAACATGAACCAGCCATAGATGTATACATACATCCCCTTCCTTTTGAACCTCCCTCCCCTCTCCCTCCCCATCCCACCCCTCTAGGTGGATACAGAGCCCCTGGTTGAGTTTCCTGAGCCACACAGCAAATTCCCATTGGCTATCCATTTACATATGGTAATGTAAGTTTCCCTGTTACTCTTTCCATCTCACCCTCTCCTCCCTTCTCTTCCCATGTCTATAAGTCTATTCTCTATGTCTTTTTCTCCANGTCCATTGGATTTTCCAGGCAAGAGTACTGGGGTGGGGTGCCATTGCCTTCCCCAACCATGAAGAAAATCAATTCTAAACAGACTTTATATGTTGATGGATCGCAGCCAATGGATGGATGAGCCTCTGTTACAATTGTCAGTTCTCATCTATACAATCAATAAATTAGGAATTTAAATTTTGCTGAAAATAAAGTTGAGACATTTTGTCATTAGCTGTGAATTTTAGGGTGATTTATTTTAAAAAGCCTCATACGTCATGGAGTCTAGAAACTGGCTTTGCTTCATCTCTCATTCCCTATGTTGCTGGTAAGTCGCTTCAGTCATGTGTGATTCTGTGCAACCCCATAGACGGCAGCCCACCAGGGCTCCCCTGTCCCTGGGATTCTCTAAGCAAAAACACTGTAGTGGGTTGCCATTTCCTTTTCCAACTCATTCCCTATAATGTTGAACAATAATTTGACAGGTGTAGGCCTTAGTTTCTTTACTCATAAATGTAGAAATTAAACTGAATACTCTCAAGAAAAGTGTCATTTTCTCCTTGATAAGGTTATCTGTCTCTGTGTTCGCTGAAAATTCTGTTTGTCGTCAGGATGCCATTTCATTTCACTACTGTTATTTTATTACTGTAATTATTTTTTCATTTATACAACCAATAATATTTACTGAATAGTAATTTAGCACCTGCTATAATGTGGCCCTGGGTCCAATCCCTGGGTTGGGAAGATCCCCTGGAGGAGGGCATGGCAGCCCACTTCGGTATTCTTGCCTGGAGAATCCCCATAGACAGAGGAGCCTGGCGGGCTACAGTCCATGGGGTCGCAAAGAGTCTGACATGACTGAGCGATTAAGCACAGCACAGCACATAATGTGGCCACATGGATGCCCCTGGAGAAGGAAATGGCAACCCACTCCAGCATTCTTGCCTGGAGAACTCCATGGACAGAGGCTCCCCTGTCTACAGGCTACAGTCCGTGGGGTTGCACAGAGTTGGACACGACTGAGTGACTAACACCCTACACTTTATGGATGCCACAGAGGCTACCAAGATGCAGACACCAGAATGTTGCACTGAACTGAGAGTGTGCACTCACTGAGGGCTCTGCTGAAGGGTTTAACCACAGAGACCGACAATGCTCTCTCTAGTTGTTGCTACTATTCAGCATCTAAGGAGCTGGTTTACTGTGGAAATCAGAACTGAAGACGCGATGTGAGGGGCTAAGAACAAGTGAAGCTTTCTGAATAATCTGTTGTTCAGTCACTCAGTTGTGTCCGACTCTGCGATCCCATGAGCTGCAGCACACCAGGCTTTCCTGTCCTTTGCCAGCTCCCAGCATTGGCTCAAGCTCATGTTCATTGAGTCAATGATGCCGTCCAACCTTCTCATCCTCTGTCACCCCTTTCTTCTCAGGGGTGCCCTCAGTCTTTCCCAGCTTCAGGGTCTTTTCCAATGAGTCGACCCTCCGCATCAGGTGGCCAAAGTACTGGAGCTTCAGCTTCAGCATCAGTCCTTCCAGTGAATATTCAGGGTTGATTTCCTTTAGGATGGACTGGTTGGATCTCCTTGTGAGCCTCGCTCAGAGTATCCAGTAGTTTAGTGCACTGGTTTAGATACCATGGTAACTAAAGAATTCACCATCTTTTCCAACTAGTAATAAACCACAGTATTGAATGATAGCACCTAGATAGTCTAAGTTTTTAACTGTAATTCTCTGCAGTGAAATCTGCCCTGGAAGGCTGCCCGGTTCTCACCCTAAGGTGTGTGGCAGGAGTTAATGAGTTCTGGTCATTAGTTAAACATCCAAATGTTTGTTTTATGCTATTATTGAAATAATATGAGACTTCTCTGATGCTTTTTGTTCTATTTATTTTTTTATTGAAGGATAATTTCTTTACAGAATTTTGTTGTTTTCTGTCGAACCTCAACATGAACCAGCCATAGATGTATACATACATCCCCTTCCTTTTGAACCTCCCTCCCCTCTCCCTCCCCATCCCACCCCTCTAGGTGGATACAGAGCCCCTGGTTGAGTTTCCTGAGCCACACAGCAAATTCCCATTGGCTATCCATTTACATATGGTAATGTAAGTTTCCCTGTTACTCTTTCCATCTCACCCTCTCCTCCCTTCTCTTCCCATGTCTATAAGTCTATTCTCTATGTCTTTTTCTCCATTGCTGCCCTGTAAATGAATTCTTCAGTACCATTTTTCTAGATTCCAAGTATGTGCATTAGAATATGATATTCATCTCTCTCTTTCTGATGCACTTTGCTCTGTATAATGGGTTCTAGGTTCATCCACCTCATCAGAGCTGACTCAGAGGCATTCCTTTTCATGGCTGAGTAATATTCCATTGTGCATTTGTACCACAATTTCTTTATGCATTCATCTGTTGATGGACGTCTAGGTTGCTTCCATGTTCTAGCTGTTGTAAATAGTGCTGCAACGAACAATGGGATACCTGTGTCTCTTTCAATTTTGGTTTCCTCAGGGTATATGCCTAGGAGTGGGACTGCTGGATCATATGGTGGTTTTATTCTTAGTTTTTAAAGGAATCTCCATACCGTCTTCCATAGTGGTTGTATTAATTTACATTCCCACCAACAGTGCCAGAGCGTTTCCTTTTCTTCACACCCTCTCCAGCATTTATTGTTGGCAGACTTTTTGATGATGACCATTCTGACTGATGTGAGGTGATATCTCACTGTAGTTTTGATTTGCATTTCTCTAATAATGAGTGATGTTGAGCATCTTTTCATGTGTTTGTTAGCCATCTGTATGTCTTCTTTGGAGAAATGTCTGCTTAGGTCTTTTTCCCACTTTTTGATTGGGTTGTTTGTTTTTCTGGCATTGAGTCGTATGAGCTGCTTGTATATTTTGGGAATTAATCCTTTGTAAGTTGTTCCATTTGCGTTTATTTTTTCCTGCTCTGGAGGCTTGTCTTTTCATCTTGCTTATAGTTCCCTTTGCTGTGTTTTCTGATGCTTTTTAAAGGTGAAAGTCTTTATGTTTCCAAGTGTGAAATATTTATTTTGAGATGGCCTGGCGTGTGTGT
Source organism: Oreotragus oreotragus (assembly GCA_006410675.1). Classification (NCBI taxonomy): domain Eukaryota; kingdom Metazoa; phylum Chordata; class Mammalia; order Artiodactyla; family Bovidae; genus Oreotragus; species Oreotragus oreotragus. The sequence goes on from SJYX01020714.1 coordinate 74,156, forward strand.
GTGTGTGTGTGTGTGTGTGTGTGTGTTTGTGTGCAACAGACTAAAATCTCATGTAGAACCAGTCCTCACTTTACAATCTAGTCCATTCCTTACTCAAGGGTGTAGCTGTACCTGCCTTCTCCTTGTGGTGCGTTAGGCTTCGGGATCTAAGTTACCAACACTGTTTTCTACCACTGCCCTCTACCCATGGCCACTCTTGGCTGCCTGAGAATGGCTCTGCCTCGCAGTGGCATAGAATGCATCTGTTTTCTGTCTCAGCCTTTTCCTTGAGCCTAGAATCCCCAAACTTTGATCTCACTTTAATTTAGCAAGTATTTTTAAACATTTACTGAGTGTGTACATATAGTGTGTATATGGGAATAACAGTTAATGTCACCATGAGAGTAGTCCTTGGACTCAAGTTAATTACTTTCTGATGGAAAAGATGGTCTCTTGTAGAGGTTTTATTTGACAGCAAAGTATCTGCATTCCTGTACTGAATATGTTTGGGCTTCCCAGGTGATGCTAGCGGTAAAGAACCCGCCTTCCAATGCAGGAGACATAAGAGATGTGGGTTAACCCCTGGGTGGGGAAGATCCCCTGGAAGAGGGCATGGCAACCCACTCCAGTGTTCTTGCCTGGAGAATCCCCACGGACAGAGGAGTCTGGCAGGCTACAGTCGATAGGGTCACAAAGAGTTGGACTCGGCTAAAGCAACTCAGCATGCACACTGGTGTTCGTTGTCTCAGTGGGGAGCACTGTGAAGACAGGGCCCCACCTGTTGTGATCACTGTCGCACTCCATCCAGCTCAAAGCCTGGCTTGTAGTCAGTTAGACCCTGTGCTTCTGTAATATTGTAACAGCGATATTTCATATTTCACTTGTCTGTAACTTTTTCCTGCACTAGAGTGTCAACTCCCTGAGGGTAAGGACTGAGTCTGTCTTATTCACCATTGTATCCACAACAACCGGAAGTTGTTGACAACGTTTGACAAGCAATAATTTTTAATGAGTGGATGAATGGAAATTAAGAAAGGTGTTTCAGGCCCTCTTTTGCAGAGAGGACAGGAAACTGACTCAGAAGCAGGGCTCTTTCTATGGTTGTTGAGATTGTACAAACAAGATGAGAAAGAAGTAGATGACTAACTCCAGCGCCACCCCACTTCCAGTATTAGAGGTCTCTTGAGACTTTCCTGCCTCCTAGAAATTTCCAGGCCTCTACCTTGCTTCCTGAAAACCCCAGTTATTCCCCAGAAGCAGCAAGTCTTCCCTGAAACAAGATTTTTCATTGGCTCCTTGGAAGGGGAGATGACACTGACATCCTGGCCATCGAATCTGCAGTTGAACTTCCACGTTCTTTGGTGAGAAAACGTGAACTGCAGGTTTAGAGAATGGAAGAAGACTGCAGATCCTTTCACTCTCAAAGACTATCTAAATTTACTTTAAATGGTCAATGTTTGGGACATTCAGTTCAGCAGTTAATTTGGCCTTGGGAGATGTGGAAAATCACCCCGGGGCTGCAGTTGTTCAATAGCCATCAGTGTTGACTGCTAATTATAAGCCAGTCACTTTTATGTATCATTGTGTTAATAGTTTCATTTTAGAGATGAACACTTAATGCTCAGAAAATAGGCCAGGTCCACCTCAGTCCATCTACCTCCAAACCCATGTCTCCACTGGCCAGCCTGGCCTCGGTGCAGAGTCTCAGGCTGCTGCGTCCATCTTTCTCCTGACCCCACAAATGACCTGTCCTCTATAGGGACCTCACTTCTGGAATCTTCAAGGGCTGCATCTCCAGCACACATTTAGGGAATGCGCTGGGCAAGCATTAAGAGAAGACTTTCAAGATGTCTATAAGAAAAAAATCTCTTTTATCTCACAAAAAAAGGGAATCTTTGAAGAAAAAAAGAAACACAGCTAAGAACATAAAGCTAGAAAAATGTTTCCAGGTCTGTTGATCCTGCCTGTTCTTTTTACAGACTTAATATCGTGTCCATCTTTCTCCTGACCCCACAAATGACCTGTCCTCTATAGGGACCTCACTTCTGGAATCTCAAGGGCTGCATCTCCAGCACACATTTAGGGAATGCGCTGGGCAAGCATTAAGAGAAGACTTTAAAGATGTCTATAAGAAAAAAATCTCTTTTATCTCACAAAAAAGGGAATCTTTGAAGAAAAAAAAAAACACAACTAAGAACATAAAGCTAGAAAAATGTTTCCAGGTCTGTTGATCCTGCCTGTTCTTTTTACAGACTTAATACCTGTGCTCTTTCAGATAGATTTGTTAATGGCTGACTCTTGTTTAGTCACTAAGTCATGTCTGTTTTGTGACCCCTTAGTCTATAGCCCACCACGCTCTTCTGTCCGTGGGATTTCCCAGGCAAGAAGACTGGAATGGGCTGCCGTTTCCTTCTCCAGGGGATCTTCTGACCCAGGTGTCAAACCTGCACCTCCTGAACTGGCAGGCAGATTCTTTACCACTGAGCGACCAGAAAAGCCTGACCCTCAGTTTAATCACTGAGAGTGGTTTTCTTTTAATTTATTAAAGGAAATAATTAAAATAATTTTAATTTATTAAAGGAAATAATAGTAAAATATTAAAGGAAATATAAAGCGATTTTCCTTTAATTTTTTTAAAGGAAATTAAGTATGTTTCCTGTCCAATCTGTTCACAAGGATAACAGGAGATAACATGTGAAAGTGCTTGAAAAACTGTCAGGTTTGATGTAGAGATCAGATTTTGTTGTTAATATAATAATAATAATAATAATATCACATAGCTCTAGATTAGCTGATTAAGACAACTCCTAGGAAGAATTAAGTCCATGTAGTTGAAATTTTAGGTCTTTCTAGGACTCCAATTCTTTTATGTAGCCCTTTGAAACTCTTTTGCTTTCTCTTTTCCCATGACTGTCTGCTACTTTCTGAAGCTCCCAGTGACATCTAACTTCACTATAAAACCATTCTGTCTGTCCCAAGGCAGGAAGCAGGAGGTATGTCCTTAGTCCTTGCTGCTTTGCCATCCATTAGCTCACATTTGCAAAAGTTTGGGGGGGACCCATTTACAGTGAGGCTGCCCTAACTTCCTCTGCAACCATCAACAGGGCTGACAGTGCTCATCTGTCTGGATAAAAGTTTCTCTCCCACCTCTGCTGCTCAATGAACACTATTCTTAAAGAGAAACATCTTAGCAGAGAAAAGAGGGCTATTGTATTCAAGCACAAGATACTTTTGATCATTTTGTAGCTTTTATTGACTCCACAGCTAAATTCTATGCTCTTTGAATTCAAGAACCATATTTCATTTCACTCACACACGCAGACTGTTAACCATGCAAAAGCTATCAATAAATGCACAGGCAAGAGAAGACGTGTTTAAGAAGACATTGACTGCTGTCAGAGGAGCCCAGCTTTAGCTCCTAAAATTAGAATTTACTCGGTTCCTTTGTTTTCCAGTACTTGTGTTACATTTGAGTAAATATAACATGCAGTTTCACTGTATATTAGGAAATGTTTTCCAAATTGAAAATTCAGTCATATCTTAAATGTTTTATACTTGATTGCATTTTAATGGAAATGCAGCCACTTATTTGATGTCTGTTCTAATTCCATTTTTACACTTCAGGGTCAGTTAAACTGATCTTTATCCAGATGGTAAACGACATTTGAAGATGACATTTAAAGATGTCATTTAGCTGCTCTCCTGACATTTTCCATTTTATTCTTAAATATTTCACTTAATAAGGCCATTTATATTCAGCATGATTCAACTCAGGAGTGCTTAAAATTAAAAATTCAAGTGTTCTATATTCGTTGTCTGGCTAGCTCAGTTATTTCTAATTTGTCTAGCCAGTTAATCATAGTGGTAAATAAAATTAACTACATTATTTTTTCTTTCCTTCACAAAGTAAGCATTCTTCAATTGGCCAAGAGCCTTGACTAATAGTAGAAATAATTAGACAGCCCAACTGATTATTGCATTCAAGTGCATAATGAGTGTCTAATATGTTGGTACATGATTATATTCACTGCCTCATTATACACGGAAGAAAGCATTTTCATAGAACTTCATGAAATGGTAGCCATCTGCTTGTATTTAGGAGAATCTGTTATATGGAAAGCATTGTCCTTCAAGGGTAAAATGCAATGATTGAATTCATTTACTTAGAGATATGGTGGCTCAGAGGTTAAAGCGTCTGCCTCCAATGCGGGAGACCCAGGTTTGATCCCTGGGTCAGGAAGATCCCCTGGAGAAGGAAATGGCAACCCACTCCAGTATTCTTGCCTGGAGAATCCCATGGATGGAGAAGCCTAGTAGGTTACAGTCCACGGGGTCACAAAGAGTCGGACATGACTGAGCGACTTTACCTCACNTTCCACATGTGTGACCTTCGCGTTCCAGGGCAGACTTTGAACTTTTCTCTGTTACTAGGGGTCAAACAGGTTATGTGAATGAGTGAAGTTGTCTGTGTTAAGAGTGATGGGACTAATTGGATATTGTGTATATGTCTCAATATTTGGTTCCAGCCAGATGTGTATAAGAGACAGTGGTGGCTCAGAGGTTAAAGCGTCTGCCTCCAATGCGGGAGACCCAGGTTTGATCCCTGGGTCAGGAAGATCCCCTGGAGAAGGAAATGGCAACCCACTCCAGTATTCTTGCCTGGAGAATCCCATGGATGGAGAAGCCTAGTAGGTTACAGTCCACGGGGTCACAAAGAGTCGGACATGACTGAGCGACTTTACCTCACCTTTATGGCTAAATTAGAATAATTATATTCTATAATGATTCAGAAGATAACTTTTAAAAATATATACTTTAAAGATAATTTTAAAGACATTTAAAATTTTCCTAGTTTTTTTTCTTTTATATCTGAATATACATTTTCTTTGTAATACATGTATAAGTTTCAGTTTTCACTATAACAAAAACCAAAAATGGAACACAGAATTAAAAATTCTTTTACTTAGAATAGTCCCTTGAATTATTTTCTGTGCTATGCCTAGTCACTCAGTCATGTCCAACTCTTTGTGACCCCATGGACTATAGCCTGCCAGGCTCCTCTGTCCATGGGGATTCTCTAGGCAAGAATACTGGAGTGGGTTGCCATGCCCTCCTCCAGGGTAACTTACCAACCCAGGAGTTGAACCAAGATCTCTCCCATTGCAGGAGAATTCTTTACCATCTGAACCACCTACTGTCTCTATTTGTTAATTCAAAATGGGATTATAGAATGAGATTACTATTAAAGTATTCATTGTTGCAGTATCAAGTTTCAATTTAAAGAATATCTTTGCTTCCTGTGTAATTATATAGTCACAGAAACAATTCTGTATATTCAATCTCAGTACTTATCGTCAATGATTTTAAACCACAACTTCTACGTTTCTGAGACCTCAATTGTGTATCATCTTAAGTTGGTTAGATAATGATCTTGACTTTTTTTTTTCAAGGAAAGTTTGTAGATGTTTTATTTTCTGAGACTTTGCACTTCTGAAAATAGCATTTGCTTGACTTCACATAAGAATGGCAGAATGAAATTTTTAAGTCAAAATTTTTTTCCATGTTATGTGTGAATTTTTTTCACATTCATATTACATATTTTGTTCCATTAGCTTTTGTCATTTATCTTGCAGTGGAGAAGTGTGAGATTGATCTTGATTTTGATTCTTTTGTGTATCAAATTACTTTTTCTCTGTATGCTTCTGGGTATTTTTTCTTTACCCTTTGTATCAATCAGTGTGCTTCAGTAGGAAATAAAATTTGCCCTAGATGGTGCAAATGAATAGGATTACTCACAGTGGTGTGGGTAGGACTGAGGAAACATACTCTTAATTTGGGGCTTCCCCAATGTTTCAGCAGGTAAAGAATCCACCTGCAATGTAGAAGATGCGAGAGACACGGGTGGAGAATATCCCCTGGAGGAGGAAATGGCAACCCAGTCCAGTATTCTTACCTGGAGAATCCAATGGACAGAGAAGCCTGGCAGGCTACAGTCCTTGGGGTTGCAAAGAGTTCAACACAGCTAAGTGACTGAGCATGCACGCATTCTTAATTTAAGCTAGCTAGGCATTCAG
>SJYX01020716.1:0-12184 GCA_006410675.1 Oreotragus oreotragus
TTGACATCACATTCCAGGATGTCTGGCTCTAGGTGAGTGATCACACCATCGTGATTATCTGGATTGTGAAGATCTTTTTTGTACAGTTCTTCTGTGTATTCTTGCCACCTCCTCTTAATATGTTCTGCTTCTGTTAGGTCCATACCATTTCTGTCCTTTATTGAGCCCTTCTTTGCATGAAATATTCTCTTGGTATCTCTAGTTTTCTCAAAGAGATCTCTAGTCTTTCCCATTCCGTTATTTTCCTCTATTTCTTTGCACTGATCACTGAAGAAGGCTTTCTTATCTCTCCTTGCTATTCTTTGGAACTCTGCATTCAGATGCTTATATCTTTCTTTTTCTCCTTTGCTTTTCGCTTCTCTTTTTCTCACAGCTATTGTAAGACCTCCTCAGACAGCCATTTTGCTTTCTTGCATTTCTTTTCCATGGGGATGGTCTTGATCCCTGTCTCCTGTACAAGGGCATGAACCTCTTTCCATAGTTCATCAGGTACTCTGTCTATCAGATCTAGTCCCTTAAATCAATTTCCCACTTCCACTGTATAATCATAAGGGTCGTGTATATATATGACCTATGTATAATCATAGGCTGTACTTTAATGGTCTAGTGGTTTTCCCTACTTTCTTCAATTTAAGTCTGAATTTGGCATTAAGGAGTTAATAATCTGAGCCACAGTCAGCTCCTGGTCTTGTTTTTGCTGACTTTATAGAGCTGGTCCATCGTTGGCTGCAAAGAATATAATCAATCTGATTTTGGTGTTTATCATCGGGTGATGTCCATGTGTGGAGTCCTCTCTTGTTTTGTTGGAAGAGAGTGTTTGCTATGACCAGTGCATTCTCTTGGCAAAACTCTATCAGCCTTTGCCCTCCTTCATTCCATATTCCAAGGCCAAATTTGGCTGTTACTCCAGGTGTTTCTTGACTTCCTACTTTTGCATTCCAGTCCCTTATAATGAAAAATACATCTTTTTTGGGTGTTAGTTCTAAAAGGTCTTGTAGGTCTTCATAGAACCATTCAACTTCAGTTTCTTTAGTGTTACTGGTGGGGGCATAATTTTCGATCACCATGATATTAAATGGTTTGCCTTGGAAATGAACAGAGATCATTCTGTCATTTTTGAGATTGCATCTAAGTACATTTTGCATATAATGTAGAGTAATTTTTCGTCATGTATGATGTGTTTTCCCATTGTAGATTAATATATCAGAATCAAACTTTTCTCAAGCTTAGTCTAGAATTTTGAAAGTTCTGATTCCCTTCAGTTCAGTAGCTCAATTTTGTCCAGCTCTTTGTGACCCCATGGACTGCAGCACATCAGGCTTCCCTGTCCAACACCCAGAGTTTACCTAAACTCATGTCAATTGAGTCGGTGACCCCATCCAACCATCTCATCCTCTGTTGTCCCCTTCTCTTTCAGCCTTCAATCTTTCCCAGTATCTGGGTCTTTTCTAATGAGTCAACTCTTAGCATCAGGTGGCCAAAGTATTGGAGTTTCTGCTTTAACATCAGTCCTTCCAATGAACACTCAGGACTGATCTCCTTTAGGGTGGACTGGTTGGATCTCCTTGCAGTTCAAGCGACTCACAAGAGCCTTCTCCAACACTACAGTTCAAAGCTTAATGGATAAGTTTTTTAATCAGATTTCTTCACTCACTCCATTTTCTCTTATACTGTTTTTCCTACCTCAATTATATAAAACTGAAAAGCTGAATTAACTAATTTCAAGTTTTATCCTTTTATTATTATTAATATAACATCTCATTTGATTTTGTATTTTTTCTTCTTTATGCTCAACCTCAATCCTTCTCCCCAATATAGACATTCTATTGTTTTTTATATCTTTTAAATTTTGACCAACCAAGATAGCATATTAAAAAGCAGAGACATTGCTTTGCCAAAGGTCCATCTAGTCAAGGTTATGGTTTTTCCAATGTTCATGTCTTAATGTGAGAGGTGGACTGTGAAGAAGGCTGAGTGCCAAAGAATTGATACTTTTGAACTGTGGTGTTGGAGAAGACTCTTGAGAGTCCCTTGGATTGAGAGGAGGTCCAACCAGTCCATCCTAAAGGAAATCGGTCCTGGATGGTCACTGGAAGGACTGATGCTGAGGCTGAAACTCCAATGCTTTGGACACCTCATGCCTACTTATTGGAAAAGACGCTGATGCTGGGAGGGATTGGGGGCAGGAGGAGAAGGGACGACAGAGGATGAGATGGCCGGATGGCATCACTGACTCAATGGACATGAATTTGAGTAAACTTCGGGAGTTGGTGATGGACAGGGAGGCCTGGTATGCTGCAATTCTTGGGGTCTCAATGAATCGGACACTACTGAGCGACTGAACTGAACTGAACTGAAAGTGAATGTATATTAAAAATTCAGTTGTTTTCTGTGTATTTGAATGTTTATATAAAGTGCTTAACTGCATTATTTTTTTTTCAGTAAATACCAATACCAATAACTAAACCTGATATCAAAAATGGACATTTCCTTTTTCCTGTTCCATATTTCTCAGCCCTGTCAATTCCACTCTGGCAAATTTTCCATTTTCTCTTGTCTAAGTGGTATTCTATAGTTTTAGTCCTCATTTATCTTTTTAAACCACAGTTCAGTAAGAATTTATAATTATTCTGATTTTGGAATTATTGACACTTTCCCCCAAACTTCTGTATCCTATTCAGGCCTGTTGTCTACATACGTGACTCATTTGAAGTCTCTCAATGTAAAATGATACTTGAAACCTGTTGCACAAATAATTTGCTGAGAGTATGCTCTCTAGAGAAAGGAAATGATGGATACAGGCTAGAAAAGAAGATGAAAGCTAGGCCAAGATATGATGGTTTCTGTGCATATCTACATGCAACTTGATCTCTTAGGGTGTGCTGGAACAAGAAATACTCTATAGAGTTAGTGCTTGCTTGGGTCAGCTTTGTATGGGGGCACCCCTCATTTTATTGCCCTTTCCTTTATTGTGTTTCACATACTTTTTTTTTTTTTTCCAGCAAATAGATTTGTACCAGAACTGGTTAAGCCTATCTATTAGCACAGTGTTTTCAACAGCTTTTGTTCACTTTGTGTTTTGATGTCATATTTTCTTTATTCTTGCAATATTCCAAACATTTTCATTATTATATTTGTTATATGTATCAGTGATCCTTACTCTTAGCATTATAATTGTTTTGGGATACTAGGAAGTTAAAAGTGCTACTCTAGTGTACACAGTGAAATAGGCTTATTGCCAACATACAGAAATTTTTATTGGTCTGGATAGAAGATCAAGCCAGTCACAGCATTCCCTTAAGCCAAAGTCCAATCCAGAGAAAAGCCTAAATTTCCTTCCATTTTGTGAAGTCTGGGAGAATTGAGGAAGCTGCAGAAGAAAAGCTTGAGTCAGCAGAGATAGATTCATGAAGTTTAAGGACAGAAATTGTCTCCATAATGTAAAGCTGTAGGGTGAAGCAGCATGTGCTGATGTAGAACTTGTAGCATGTTATCCAGAAAATCAAGCTAAGACAACTAATAAATGTGGCCACACAAAGCAACAATTTTTTTTTTTTTTTTGGTAGATGAAACAACCTTATATTGAAATAAGATGCCACCAAAGGCGTTCATAGTTGGAGAAGAGAAGTCAATGCCTGGCTTCAAAGATTCAAACAATAGACTGACTTTCTTGTCAGTAGCTAATACATCCATGGTAACCTTAAGTTGAAGTCAAAGCTCTTTTATCATTCTAAACTCTTAAGGTCCTTAAGAATTATGCTAAATCAATTCATCCTAGGCTCTCCACATGAAACAACAAAGCACAGATCATTCACTGAATACTTTAAATTCACTGTTAAAACCTACTGCTGAGAAAAAAAAAATTCTTTTCAAAATACTTTTCACAAGCAAAGCTCCAAGAGCTCTGATCAAGATGTACAACGAGTTTTTTTTTTTTCCCCTTCTCATGCCTGCTAACACAATATCCAGCTTTCCAATTGGCTCACGAGTAAACAATTTGCCTGCAAATGTGGGAGATACAGGTTCAATCCATGGGTCAGTAACATCTGTAGAAGGAAATGACAATGGACACTAGTGTTCTTGTTTGGGAAATCCAATGGATAGAGGAGCCTGGTGGTCTAAATTCCACTGGGTCACAAAAATGTGACAAAATGTCACAAAAATGAACATGATTTAACAACTAAACAACAACACAATATTCATTTTTTCATCCCATGGATCAAGGAGTAACTTTGATTTACAAATAACTGTTTAAGAAATAAATTTATTAAGGTCATAGCTACCATAGATAGTAATTCATCTGATGGACCTGGGCAAAGTAAATTAAAAATCTTCTAGAAAGCATTAGCTATTCTAGATGTCATTAAGAATATTCACATTCTTATCAATAGAGCAGAGGAGAACAAAGAAAATTAAAAGAAATTAGGACAACCTCAAAGACATCTGGGACATTGTTAAAGCCCCAAAGTTTGAATCATATGTGTCCTAAAAGAAGAAGACAAAAAGAAAGGGCTTGAGAAACTATTTGAGGAGACAATAGTTGAAAACTTCCCTAAATGGGAAGGAAATAGCCACCCAAGTCCAAGAAACACAGAGAGTCCCAAACAGGATAAATCCAAAGTAAAACACCCCAAGACACACATAAATCAAATTAATAAAGATCAAATACAAAGATCAAATATTAAAAGCGGCAAGGGAAAAGTAGCAAATAAAACACAAGGGGATCCCCATAAGGGTAAAAGTTGATCTTTCAATAGAAACACTTCAGGTCTGAAGGAAATGGCAGGACATATTTAAAGTGATGAAAGAGAAAAACCTACAACCAAGATTACTCTACTCAGCAAGAATCTCATTCAGATATGGAGAAGATATCAATCTTTACAGACAAACAAAAGCTGGAGAAAATTCAGCATCACAAAACCAACTCTTCAACAAATGCTAATGGGTTTCTCTAGGCGGGAAACAGAAAAGGTTTATAAAGATGAAACCAAAATAACAAAGTAAATGATAACAGGATCACACTTATCCATAATTGACTTAAATGTTAGTGGGTTAAGTGCTCCAAACAAAAGACAAAGATTGGCTGAATGGATATAAAAACAAGACTCCTATATATGATGTTTACAAAAGATCCACCTCAAACCTAGGGACACATACAGACTGAAGGTGAGGGGCTGGAAAAAGCTATTTCATGCAAATGGAAACCAAAAGAAAGCAGGAGTGGCCTTACTCATGTCAGATAAAATAAACGTTGAAATGAACACCATGATAAGAGACAAAGAAGGACACTACATAATGATCAAAGGATCAACCCAAGAAGAAGATATAACAATTATAAATATATATGCACCCTTTATAGGAGCACCTCAATATGTAAGGCAAATGCTAACAAGTATGAAAGGGAAAATTAACAGTAACACAATAATAGTGGGAGACATTAATACCTCATTCACACTTATGGATAGATCAACGAAGCAGAAAATTAGCAAGGAAACATAAGCTTTAAATGATACAATGGATCAGTTTGACTAATTGATATCTATATGGCATTTTGCCCCAAGACAATGGATTTCACCTTTTCTTAAGTGCACACAGAACATTCTCTAGGATAGACAACCTCCTGGGCTGTGAATCTAGCCTTGGTAAATTTTTAAAAATTGAAATCATTTCAAGCATCTTTTCTGATCACAATGTGGTAAGATTAGATGTCAACTACAGGAAAAAAAAAAAAAGAAACTATTTAAAATAAAAACATATGAAGATCAAGCAATATGCTTCTAAATAACTGACAGACCACAGAAGAAATCAAAATCAAAAAAAGAAATCAAAATATGTATAGGAACAAATGAAAATGAAAACATGACAAGCCCAAACCTATGGAATTCAATAAAAGCAGTTAGAAGAGATGTTCAGCACAATGCAAGCCTACCTTGAGAAACATCACATAAACAACCCTACTTTACACCTAAAACAATTAGAAAAAGAATAAAAGAAGAACACCAAAGTTAGTAGAAGGTAAGAAATCATAAAAATCAGAACAGAAATAACTAGAAAAGAAACGAAGCAGACAATAGCGAAAATGAAGGAAACTAATAGCTGGTCTTTGAGGAGATAAATAAAATGGAATAAACGTTAACCAGTCTCATCAAGAAAAAAAGGGAGAATAATCAAATCAATAAAATTAGAAATAAAAATGGAGAAATCACAACAGACAACACAGAAATGCAAAAGATCATAAGAGATTACCACTCTTGTACATATACAATTGTTTGCTAATAACATGGACAATTTGGAATAAATGGACAAGTTCTTAGAAAAGTATGACCTTCCAAAACTGAACCAGGAAGAAATAGAAAATCTTAACACACCTATCACAAACATGGAAACCAAAACTGTAATAAAAAATCTTCCAACAAACAGAAGCCAAGGATTAGATGGCTTCACAGGTGAATACTACCAACAAATTTAGAAAAGAGCTAATACCTATCCTAATCAAACTCTTCCAGAAAATTGCTCTTTTCTAAATTTGTTGGTAGTATTCACCTGTAAAGTCATCTAGTCCTTGACTTCTGTTTGTTGGAAGATTTTTTATTACAGGTTTGGTTTCCATGTTTGTGATAGGTGTGTTAAGATTTTCTATTTCTTCCTGGTTCAGTTTTGGAAGGTCATACTTTTCTAAGAACTTGTCCATTTATTCCAAATTGTCCATGTTATTAGCAAACAATTGTATATGTACAAGAGTGGTAATCTCTTATGATCTTTTGCATTTCTGTGTTGTCTGTTGTGATTTCTCCATTTTTATTTCTAATTTTATTGATTTGATTATTCTCCCTTTTTTTCTTGATGAGACTGGTTAACGTTTATTCCATTTTATTTATCTCCTCAAAGACCAGCTATTAGTTTCCTTCATTTTCGCTATTGTCTGCTTCGTTTCTTTTCTAGTTATTTCTGTTCTGATTTTTATGATTTCTTACCTTCTACTAACTTTGGTGTTCTTCTTTTATTCTTTTTCTAATTGTTTTAGGTGTAAAGTAGGGTTGTTTATGTGATGTTTCTCAAGGTAGGCTTGCATTGTGCTGAACATCTCTTCTAACTGCTTTTATTGAATTCCATAGGTTTGGGCTTGTCATGTTTTCATTTTCATTTGTTCCTATACATATTTTGATTTCTTTTTTTGATTTTGATTTCTTCTGTGGTCTGTCAGTTATTTAGAAGCATATTGCTTGATCTTCATATGTTTTTATTTTAAATAGTTTCTTTTTTTTTTTTTCCTGTAGTTGACATCTAATCTTACCACATTGTGATCAGAAAAGATGCTTGAAATGATTTCAATTTTTAAAAATTTACCAAGGCTAGATTCACAGCCCAGGAGGTTGTCTATCCTAGAGAATGTTCTGTGTGCACTTAAGAAAAGGTGAAATCCATTGTCTTGGGGCAAAATGCCATATAGATATCAATTAGTCAAACTGATCCATTGTATCATTTAAAGCTTATGTTTCCTTGCTAATTTTCTGCTTCGTTGATCTATCCATAAGTGTGAATGAGGTATTAATGTCTCCCACTATTATTGTGTTACTGTTAATTTTCCCTTTCATACTTGTTAGCATTTGCCTTACATATTGAGGTGCTCCTATAAAGGGTGCATATATATTTATAATTGTTATATCTTCTTCTTGGGTTGATCCTTTGATCATTATGTAGTGTCCTTCTTTGTCTCTTATCATGGTGTTCATTTCAACGTTTATTTTATCTGACATGAGTAAGGCCACTCCTGCTTTCTTTTGGTTTCCATTTGCATGAAATAGCTTTTTCCAGCCCCTCACCTTCAGTCTGTATGTGTCCCTAGGTTTGAGGTGGATCTTTTGTAAACATCATATATAGGAGTCTTGTTTTTATATCCATTCAGCCAATCTTTGTCTTTTGTTTGGAGCACTTAACCCACTAACATTTAAGTCAATTATGGATAAGTGTGATCCTGTTATCATTTACTTTGTTATTTTGGTTTCATCTTTATAAACCTTTTCTGTTTCCCGCCTAGAGAAACCCATTAGCATTTGTTGAAGAGTTGGTTTTGTGATGCTGAATTTTCTCCAGCTTTTGTTTGTCTGTAAAGATTGATATCTTCTCCATATCTGAATGAGATTCTTGCTGAGTAGAGTAATCTTGGTTGTAGGTTTTTCTCTTTCATCACTTTAAATATGTCCTGCCATTTCCTTCAGACCTGAAGTGTTTCTATTGAAAGATCAACTTTTACCCTTATGGGGATCCCCTTGTGTTTTATTTGCTACTTTTCCCTTGCCGCTTTTAATATTTGATCTTTGTATTTGATCTTTATTAATTTGATTTATGTGTGTCTTGGGGTGTTTTACTTTGGATTTATCCTGTTTGGGACTCTCTGTGTTTCTTGGACTTGGGTGGCTATTTCCTTCCCATTTAGGGAAGTTTTCAACTATTGTCTCCTCAAATAGTTTCTCAAGCCCTTTCTTTTTGTCTTCTTCTTTTAGGACACATATGATTCAAACTTTGGGGCTTTAACAATGTCCCAGATGTCTTTGAGGTTGTCCTAATTTCTTTTAATTTTCTTTGTTCTCCTCTGCTCTATTGATAAGAATGTGAATATTCTTAATGACATCTAGAATAGCTAATGCTTTCTAGAAGATTTTTAATTTACTTTGCCCAGGTCCATCAGATGAATTACTATCTATGGTAGCTATGACCTTAATAAATTTATTTCTTAAACAGTTATTTGTAAATCAAAGTTACTCCTTGATCCATGGGATGAAAAAATGAATATTGTGTTGTTGTTTAGTTGTTAAATCATGTTCATTTTTGTGACATTTTGTCACATTTTTGTGACCCAGTGGAATTTAGACCACCAGGCTCCTCTATCCATTGGATTTCCCAAACAAGAACACTAGTGTCCATTGTCATTTCCTTCTACAGATGTTACTGACCCATGGATTGAACCTGTATCTCCCACATTTGCAGGCAAATTGTTTACTCGTGAGCCAATTGGAAAGCTGGATATTGTGTTAGCAGGCATGAGAAGGGGAAAAAAAAAAAACTCGTTGTACATCTTGATCAGAGCTCTTGGAGCTTTGCTTGTGAAAAGTATTTTGAAAAGAATTTTTTTTTTCTCAGCAGTAGGTTTTAACAGTGAATTTAAAGTATTCAGTGAATGATCTGTGCTTTGTTGTTTCATGTGGAGAGCCTAGGATGAATTGATTTAGCATAATTCTTAAGGACCTTAAGAGTTTAGAATGATAAAAGAGCTTTGACTTCAACTTAAGGTTACCATGGATGTATTAGCTACTGACAAGAAAGTCAGTCTATTGTTTGAATCTTTGAAGCCAGGCATTGACTTCTCTTCTCCAACTATGAACGCCTTTGGTGGCATCTTATTTCAATATAAGGTTGTTTCATCTACCAAAAAAAAAAAAAAAATTGTTGCTTTGTGTGGCCACATTTATTAGTTGTCTTAGCTTGATTTTCTGGATAACATGCTACAAGTTCTACATCAGCACATGCTGCTTCACCCTACAGCTTTACATTATGGAGACAATTTCTGTCCTTAAACTTCATGAATCTATCTCTGCTGACTCAAGCTTTTCTTCTGCAGCTTCCTCAATTCTCCCAGACTTCACAAAATGGAAGGAAATTTAGGCTTTTCTCTGGATTGGACTTTGGCTTAAGGGAATGCTGTGACTGGCTTGATCTTCTATCCAGACCAATAAAAATTTCTGTATGTTGGCAATAAGCCTATTTCACTGTGTACACTAGAGTAGCACTTTTAACTTCCTAGTATCCCAAAACAATTATAATGCTAAGAGTAAGGATCACTGATACATATAACAAATATAATAATGAAAATGTTTGGAATATTGCAAGAATAAAGAAAATATGACATCAAAACACAAAGTGAACAAAAGCTGTTGAAAACACTGTGCTAATAGATAGGCTTAACCAGTTCTGGTACAAATCTATTTGCTGGAAAAAAAAAAAAAAGTATGTGAAACACAATAAAGGAAAGGGCAATAAAATGAGGGGTGCCCCCATACAAAGCTGACCCAAGCAAGCACTAACTCTATAGAGTATTTCTTGTTCCAGCACACCCTAAGAGATCAAGTTGCATGTAGATATGCACAGAAACCATCATATCTTGGCCTAGCTTTCATCTTCTTTTCTAGCCTGTATCCATCATTTCCTTTCTCTAGAGAGCATACTCTCAGCAAATTATTTGTGCAACAGGTTTCAAGTATCATTTTACATTGAGAGACTTCAAATGAGTCACGTATGTAGACAACAGGCCTGAATAGGATACAGAAGTTTGGGGGAAAGTGTCAATAATTCCAAAATCAGAATAATTATAAATTCTTACTGAACTGTGGTTTAAAAAGATAAATGAGGACTAAAACTATAGAATACCACTTAGACAAGAGAAAATGGAAAATTTGCCAGAGTGGAATTGACAGGGCTGAGAAATATGGAACAGGAAAAAGGAAATGTCCATTTTTGATATCAGGTTTAGTTATTGGTATTGGTATTTACTGAAAAAAAAATAATGCAGTTAAGCACTTTATATAAACATTCAAATACACAGAAAACAACTGAATTTTTAATATACATTCACTTTCAGTTCAGTTCAGTTCAGTCGCTCAGTAGTGTCCGATTCATTGAGACCCCAAGAATTGCAGCATACCAGGCCTCCCTGTCCATCACCAACTCCCGAAGTTTACTCAAATTCATGTCCATTGAGTCAGTGATGCCATCCGGCCATCTCATCCTCTGTCGTCCCTTCTCCTCCTGCCCCCAATCCCTCCCAGCATCAGCGTCTTTTCCAATAAGTAGGCATGAGGTGTCCAAAGCATTGGAGTTTCAGCCTCAGCATCAGTCCTTCCAGTGACCATCCAGGACCGATTTCCTTTAGGATGGACTGGTTGGACCTCCTCTCAATCCAAGGGACTCTCAAGAGTCTTCTCCAACACCACAGTTCAAAAGTATCAATTCTTTGGCACTCAGCCTTCTTCACAGTCCACCTCTCACATTAAGACATGAACATTGGAAAAACCATAACCTTGACTAGATGGACCTTTGGCAAAGCAATGTCTCTGCTTTTTAATATGCTATCTTGGTTGGTCAAAATTTAAAAGATATAAAAAACAATAGAATGTCTATATTGGGGAGAAGGATTGAGGTTGAGCATAAAGAAGAAAAAATACAAAATCAAATGAGATGTTATATTAATAATAATAAAAGGATAAAACTTGAAATTAGTTAATTCAGCTTTTCAGTTTTATATAATTGAGGTAGGAAAAACAGTATAAGAGAAAATGGAGTGAGTGAAGAAATCTGATTAAAAAACTTATCCATTAAGCTTTGAACTGTAGTGTTGGAGAAGGCTCTTGTGAGTCGCTTGAACTGCAAGGAGATCCAACCAGTCCACCCTAAAGGAGATCAGTCCTGAGTGTTCATTGGAAGGACTGATGTTAAAGCAGAAACTCCAATACTTTGGCCACCTGATGCTAAGAGTTGACTCATTAGAAAAGACCCAGATACTGGGAAAGATTGAAGGCTNTGCAAGGAGATCCAACCAGTCCACCCTAAAGGAGATCAGTCCTGAGTGTTCATTGGAAGGACTGATGTTAAAGCAGAAACTCCAATACTTTGGCCACCTGATGCTAAGAGTTGACTCATTAGAAAAGACCCAGATACTGGGAAAGATTGAAGGCTGAAAGAGAAGGGGACAACAGAGGATGAGATGGTTGGATGGGGTCACCGACTCAATTGACATGAGTTTAGGTAAACTCTGGGTGTTGGACAGGGAAGCCTGATGTGCTGCAGTCCATGGGGTCACAAAGAGCTGGACAAAATTGAGCTACTGAACTGAAGGGAATCAGAACTTTCAAAATTCTAGACTAAGCTTGAGAAAAGTTTGATTCTGATATATTAATCTACAATGGGAAAACACATCATACATGACGAAAAATTACTCTACATTATATGCAAAATGTACTTAGATGCAATCTCAAAAATGACAGAATGATCTCTGTTCATTTCCAAGGCAAACCATTTAATATCATGGTGATCGAAAATTATGCCCCCACCAGTAACACTAAAGAAACTGAAGTTGAATGGTTCTATGAAGACCTACAAGACCTTTTAGAACTAACACCCAAAAAAGATG
>SJYX01020722.1:16453-55531 GCA_006410675.1 Oreotragus oreotragus
AAATGTCAGCAGGCCTCATGGCCAGAAGATGATGTAAAACCCCTAAGACCTTTTTTTATGTAAAGTACCTGATTTTGATAAAGGTCAGGACTGCTGACCCCTACGTGACTCTGTATTCATCCCTATGTGTAACAAAAGGTATATAAGCAAACCTAAAAAATAAAGGGAGGGGATCAGTTTCTAGAAAGACTGATTCCCCCATGTCGTTCCTTCTTGCTCCCCATTTTTCTGGCTGAATCCCCATCTGGAATGTGGGTACTCACCAAGCCTGCTAATTTTGCCCGGGCTTCCAAGATCAGACCGGGGAGGCCTCAGTGCCTCCTCTCCTTCGGGAGAGCGGAAAGACGCCTGTGGCCTACATAGGTGGTGATTGGTATTCCACGTAAACCAAGTTATTCAGCCTCTTTTTCTCCACTAACTTTCCTACTACACTATCTGTTTTTTCCTAGGATGCCGACTCCGTCCCCACCTTCGAATCACCCTGGATCCACCGGGGCTGGACGCCAGCAGCTGACACTGACCAGCATAATAGAATATGGGCCACTGGGGAGTGGCTGAGGCTGGCCTCCATGGCAAGGAAGAGGCTGCCTCCTCCCCCAGGCTTTGTTCCTCTCCGGAGACCACAGCCACCAGTGTCTACACTGCAGGCAGGTGGGTGCGGAGGAGACACGGTGAGCCCAGCAACCGGCGGCACCAGTTACCCACAGGACAGAAGTGAGGTCCCAGTCAGGGTCACACAAGTGGGGCAAGTGGCCCCCTGGAGTCACTGGGAGAAAGAAATGACATACAAATTTGTGGGCACCCCTCCGATGAGCCAGAACCTGCAGGAGCAAGGACTCTCAGCTTTGAAAACCCATGGCTGCATCTTTGCCTAAAGAAAAGGTGGCTGAAACGTGGTGAGAACCATCCATTGCATGAAGGGCTATCAGTGTGGAGGAGATGAAAACTTCTAAAATGTCCTCTTAAAAAAAAAATTCTTCTATACTGTCCTCCCAGGCTTCCTAGATGGCTCCCCTGCAAATGCAGGAAATGCAGGCTTTGATCCCTGGGTTGGGAAGATCTCCTGGAGAAGGGACTGGCGACCTGCTCTAGTATCCTTGCTTGAAAAATTCAATGGAGAGAGGAGCCTGGTAGTTCACGGGGTCACAAAGAGTCAGACACAACGGAGCCAGAGAAAGGTATACATTTCAGCAAACAGTAGAATGGCAAACACTTCTGGAGGTCGAAGGAACTGTTGTTAGGGTCTCTGAGGTCAGGCAAGCTGATTTCCACTGGGCCCTCTGTCACTTCTAGCCATGTGACTTTGAGCCAGTTGCTCAAACCTCTCACAGCCTCAGTTTCCTTATCTGAGTGTGTGCGTGCACGCTAAGTCGCTTTCGTTGAGTCTGACTCTATGTGACACTAGGGACTGCAGCTGCCAGGCTTCTCCACCCGTGGGATTCTCCAGGCTAGAATACTAGGATGGATTGCCATGCCATCCTCCAGGGGATCTTCCTGACCCAGGGATTGAACCTGTATCTCTAAGTCTACCTGCGTTGGTAGGCGAGCTCTTTACCACTAGCGCCACTTGGCCACAGTGGAGTAAACTGGTCCTGCTGTCTTAGAGTTGTTGGGGGGCTATAAAGAGGCAGAGCACTGAGAGCTGAGCTTAGCCTGGCACACAGTACACACTCAATGGGCACAACCCTCGGGGCTGTAACTGCTGTTGTCATGATTGATGAGGCAGTCTGCAGCACTGCCCTCCTCTCCTCAGGTCTAGAAACAGAGCCCTGGGTAGCATCAGCAGCTGACAATTGCAGCTCAGTTCACATGACAGGCTGAGCTCCAGATCTGGAAATTCTCAAACCAGGAGTCCCCTGGAGACCTGACCCATCCAGCACAATCCCTGGTCCTGATTCCTGGTGCCACATGCCATGAGCGATGTGCCTCCTGGTCAATAACTTGTGGGCTTTCGGGTCCAGGAAAGATGTAACATCTTCTGTCAGAGGATAAATGATGAAATCCACAGGGAGCCTGCAAAGCCTCCTGGAATCTCCCAGGCTGAGCATGGCTCTGCCTCCCCCACTGCAAATACCATCTCTTGCCCGGACTGCTGACAGCCAGTCTGGGCCTGATGCCCTCCATGCCCATGGCAGGGACAGCCTGGAAAACCCTCACTAATTGTGTCACTGGTGTGGCCCATGATTTGCCAGGAAGAAACACAGGCATCAATTAAATTCCCCAGGGCAAGTCAGAGCAGCAGCTGAAAAGGTGCCCCCTGAAAGAGAAAGACCATACTTCATTTCATTTGCCTTTGCTTATATTGTGTATGGAGTTTAGACTGTGTTTTATTTGATAATTTCCTTTTCTGGAAAAAAAAAATAGATGGAGGATTTGAAATAACAAATGATTACTTGATTGACTAGCTGATTCATCCACCCATCATTCATCCATCCTGCCAATATTATTGTACATCTATTATGTGCAAGACTTTGGGTTAGGATCTGAGGATAGAGAAATGAGCAGAATAAATACATGGTCCCTGGCATGACTGAGCTTAAGATTAAAGTGGAAAATTCAACTGAAGCCTAAGATTGATCTGCCCCTCCACAAAAATCTCAAGTCACTAGTTCAGCATTCTGATAGAAGTTCTCTCTGAGAAGGAAAGGCATGGTGTGTCTGCGAGAATGTAACAAGGGGCTGGGTAGGGGGGGCACTGGATGGTTAGGGATCTCATGTTTAGGATCTCATGATCGCAGGCCCAGCCTCCTGCCTTTAGCAGCTCTGTCCTGACACTGCACTGAGTGGATGCAAGTAAATAAAGCAGAATGAAGACATGTGGGCGGCAAGTTCAGGGCACTGGAGTCTGTTAGCACACACTTCTGAACAGGGAGAATTGCCCAGGCCATGCTGGCCTGAGATGATTCCTGAAGGTTCCCCTCCCAGCATGTGCTTTAATAGCTTCCTGGAGAGGTTTTCACCATGCACCCAAGCATTGCAACCAGACTTAAAAATGTTCCTTGACACTTCTACTCTGAGCCACTGGCCTGCAGGGGAGGGAACCCTTCCTGTCTGCCAGGCCTGTAGCCATCAAAGTGATTCTGGGAGGATGGTGCTGCTTTCAAATATGGCAGAGTTGGGAACAGACGTTACCACGGAGGATTCACCAATGGGTGAAGAGAGGGGAGGCTACCCCCTGCAGGGGAGCAAGGTTGCCATATGGTAGGAGTTCTCCGGCAGGTGGGCAGGACTCGTTGGGACCATTTCTCCCAGTTTGACCCCCCCCAATCACATTTCTCTGCCCCATTCCTGACACTTTTCTTTTTGGTAGAAGGTATCACCAATTTGGGCTCCCCTGCCTGTCGATGCAGAGGTGCAAAAGATGTGAGTTTGATCCCTGGGTTGGGTAGAGCCCCTGGAAGAAGGGGCTCTCCAGTACTCCAGTACTCTTGCCTGGAGAATTCTATGGACAGAGGAGCCTGGCCGGCTATAGGCCACATGGTTGCAAAGGGTCGGACACAACTGTACACCCTGGCATGCACATACATGCATCATCAGTTTACAAGTTATCCTTCTGGACCAGATAAGAAGGAGAGAAAGGGGATGAGGAGAAAAAGACACATATGCATGGGGTTCTTCTCTGCACATCTCTTCCTGGGTCCCTCACACGAGGAGGCAGAAAGAATAGTAGTTCCTGCCTTTTTTTTTCTTATTTTGGTTGGCAAAATTTCTTGCAGATAGCAAAGCCTTAGTGTATTCATATATCAATCAGTCAACAGGCATGACGTGGGTATGGACCTGCCCAGGGACACTCTGTGGCGTGGCATGGTGAGTCATCCATGAACTTGGAGAGAAACAGCACTGGAGTCATATCCCAGCTCCTTCACACATATCTAGTTGTGTGCCTTGGACCAGTTCTCACCCTCTCACCATATCTGTAAGATGGGGAAGCCTGTCTCCTAGGGATGCTGTGAGAATTCAGGAGGTCCTGCATGGCTAAACCAGTCCCACATGTGTGAAGACTTCATTCAGCAGCATGACCACCAGCTGGGTATCACCCTCTAGAGGGCAACAGGCATACACTTACATGGGAGTCTAGTCCTCACCAAGAACGCACACACTAGGAACTGTTATAACAAGAGCTGATCCTTGTCTTCAGAAGCTGGCACTACAACTGAGCCTTCCATATGAATAATAGCACCAAGCTTACCAGGCAAAGTGGGAGAACTGCCAGCTTCCAGGGATGACATTTACTGTCCACGGATAAAGAGAATCTCACAGACAAGAGAAAAAGCAGCATCAGCAGAGATTCAAGGCATAGATGGGCAGGGGTGTGAAATAGAGCCACTGTGCTGGAGTGGAGAGTATTTAATCATCACTAGCACGTGGCACCCCACTCCAGTACTCTTGCCTGGAAAATCCCATGGATGGAGGAGCCTGGCAGGCTGCAGTCCATGGGGTTGCTAAGAGTCGGATACGACTGAGCGACTTCACTTTCACTTTTCACTTTCATGCATTGGAGAAGGAAATGGCAACCCACTCCAGTGTTCTTGCCTGGAGAATCCCAGGGACGGCGGAGCCTGGTGGGCTGCCGTCTATGGGGTCGCACAGAGTCAGACAGGACTGAAGCAACTTAGCAGCAGCAGCAGCAGCAGCAGCAGCAGCAGCAGCACATTACAAAGGACTTCCCAGTCTGTTAAGTGCTTCTGACCAGCATCTCTGCTAATTCTTGTAATTATAAAAGGAGGCAAGAAGTGTGATTGCCTTTTTAGGGATGATAAAATTGAGGCTTTGAAGAGCTGTGTCTCTTCCCCTAGAGAGCATAATTAGAGAGTTCGGGAGCCAGGACTTGGGTCCAGGGCCTGTGGCTCAAATGCAGCCATGTGGGTAAAGTGTCAGAGAGAAAATGACAAGATAATCTGGGGCCAGGCCCTGAACGTCAGCAAAGGCCCAATGGGACAGCTGGGATTATGTTGAATATGCAGTGAGAGGGAAGAAAGGTTTTTCAACAGAAGAATGACATGAGAGAGATGTTTCTAGAGGATGCACTGGGCCAGGATGGGCTGAATAGTGTGTGCAGTAGGGAGAGAGGCCAGGAGGAATCTGTCCTTCATTTATTATTCTGGGGCTTCCCAGGTGGCGCTAGTGGTAAAGAACCTGTCTGCCAATCCAGGAGACTTAGGAGACTCAGGTTCGATCCCTGGATGGGGAAGATGCCCTGGAGGAGGGCACGGCAACCCACTCCAGCATTTTTGCCAGGAGAATCCCATGGACAGAGGAGCCTGGGGGGCTACAGATCACGGATCACAGAGAGTCGGCCACGACTGCACCCGATGTTTACTGGGCATGGTGCTGAGCTCCGGGGCCTGCTTGATTCCCTCCCTTTCTGACTCGACTATGCCAGGCAGCAGGGGATCTGGAGTACTGACCAGTCCAGAACAGTATTCTTGATCGAGGGAGGGGCTCAGTTTGCCTCCCAGAAACACATGGGGACTTCAGCTCTGTTATCCACTAAAGTGACCCACTTGCCAATGTGGGCAAGGCCTTCCGGCAGATGGTGTAGCGCTCCTCACCTTCGAAAGCTCCCAGGAGGAATAATTAACCTATTGGAACCTCCCGCTTGAGCAGAGAGAGGAGAGCAGAGCAGACTGCCCCCTCAAGCCTGCTCCCCTTTCCTGAGGGTTGGGATTCAGCTTAAATTGCATGCTTTTCAAAGATCTACTCCCAGTTCCCATTTTCTCTGCACAGAGTGAAACTACAGGAGAGAAGTAGCTCATTCATGCAATCGCTCATTCAGCTAATCATTACTGAGCCTATTGTGGGGAGAAACAGAGGTTCTCTGAGAAACAAAGAAATAGAAGTGTGCAATGGTGTCTGCGTTCAGGAGATGTCAGGCTGGTGGGAGAGAAGGGCTGATCCCACACTGCAGTAACAGGAAAACAGGAGGCTGCAGGAGCACCCAGGATGAGGTGGAGGCTTCCTGCTAGCACCGATGTTCAAGTTCAGTCTTGAGAGGAGAGCAAAGTCAGCCCCCGAAACCAGGCCAGCATAGTTAGGAGGGCAGAGAGTCCGTGCAGAGAGCTGGAGGCAAGAGAGCCCGTTTGAGGAACTAAAAGAACAACAGTAAATAATGGCTAATTATTCTTAGGCTCCGCAGGTCAGTGAGTGGGGAGGAATTCACCTGCCGACACAGGAGATGCAGGCTTGATTCCTGTGTCAGCAAGATCTCCTGGAGGAGGAAATGGCAGCCCACTCCAGTATTCTGGCCTGGGAAATGCCACTGACAGAGGAGCCTGGCCGCTTACAGGCCATGGGGTCACAGAGTTGGACATGACTGAGCAACTGAGCATGCACACAGGAAATTATTCTTAAGCTCTTACTGTGGGTCATGTGCTATGCCAAACACATTACACAATTATCTCATAAATCTTTAAGTGCCAAACAACAGAAAAGAATAATAAGTTTGTGAGGATCAATTTTGCTTCCATTTTGCAGATGAGATGTTAAGACTCAAAGAGGGTAGCTAACTTGCCCAAGGTGACCAGTTAAAATATGGTGAAGTCGGTTATGATTGCCAGGGCGGGAAGGATGTGGGGAAGGATAGTTAGGGAGATTGGGATGGACATATACACATTGCTATATTTAAAATGGATAACCAATACTGCATTGGTACAGTAACCAATACAGCACAGGGAACTCTGCTCAGTGTTATGTAGCAGCCTGGACAGGAGGGTAGTTTGGAAGAGAATGGATACACGTATATGAACAGCTGAGTCCCTCTGCTGTCCACCTGAATCTGTCACAACAGTGTTAATTGGCTAAATTCCAATAAAAAATAAAATTTTTTTAATGTGGTGAAGTTGGTATTCAGATGCAGGTTATCTCCCTCTGGGTCCAGGAATGGAAGAACCACACTGTGCCTTCAGGGCCTCGCTGGTCACACCCCCACCAGGAAGCCTTCCCTGACTTCATCAGCCTGCAGGGATTATCTGCTCCTGTCCTGGTTAGCTTTAGCATCATTCCTTCCAAAGAACACCCAGGACTGATCTCCTTTAGGATGGACTGGATGGATCTCCTTGCAGTCCAAGGAACTCTCAAGAGTCTTCTCCAATGGGCAGGAGGAGAAGGGGACCACAGAGGATGAGATGGCTGGATGGCATCACCGACTCGATGGACGTGAGTTTGAGTGAACTCCGGGAGTCGGTGATGGACAGGGAGGCCTGGCGTGCTGCGATTCATGGGGCTGCAAAGAGTCGGACGTGCCTGAGCGACTGAACTGAACTGAACTGACTGATCCTGGTTAGCTCTGGATTCCTTCTCATCTCCACCATGAGAGAGCCCTTCCCCAAAGACAGGGTCGCAGCCTCCACTCTTGCTTTGGCTTGTTCGTTCACTCTATGGTTTTAATTCTCCCACAGCACCTGAAGATGCATTTGTTGACTAACCATTCTTTTCTCTCAGGGTCACACTGATGAAATGATCTTTTAAATGGAAAAACCTGGTGGGCCTACGCATGCTCCTAACCCCTGGCTGGAAGGAAGTCTGAGTGTGTTTCAGCTTTCATGGTGTTTTCATAAATACACAGGGATATCAGGTTATGATGAAGAGTAAGGAAAGAGAGCTTCAGCACAAATCATGACATTCTGTTCTGAGCTCCTGGGGCCCTGGAGAAAGTCAGAGAAATCCCATCACAGCACTCACAGACCCTGTGGTGCGGTTTCTTTGAGAAGCATCCTTTGTATTTGTGTCTGATTTTTGTTTAAAGGATATTCTTTCCAAGATGGCAAACATTAAAAAAGCAAATCTGTTTGTATTTGTCTGGCAGCTAAAAAAACACATCAGACTAAAAGTAAATTTCAAACAAATGGAATAAATCTGGCCTAGCAAATAAAGGCTCTGGAATCCCATAGTTACAATTAGTTTCCCCATACACAATTAGGGATGCTTAGCCTACGGAGGACTACATGGATGGGAAATTAGTAAACTGGAAAAAGGAGAGTCTAATATAAGCAATCCTCTGGCACCAAGATACTGGATTCCATTACTTATAGTTGGGAAATCAACAGCCATCAGGCCAAGACCAAAGATGGGGCAGCTTATTCAAAGGCCCCTTCTGAACCACAGCCTTCCACTCAAAATAAGTGGTCATTGCAAAGACCTCCCAAGCCATAGCATCCACACAGAAAGAATCAATATTCCCCCAGGACAGAAGAAATTAACTTTATGAGCAATTTAGTTTATTTTGGAATAACAAAGACATAGCTTTCCTAGCCCCATGACTACCTATAGTGGCTGGCTCCAAGGCTCAGATCCTCAGTGGATCCAGCATGGTGCTTAGTAAAGGGAGCAGGTTTTGAAATCATTGTCATTTAGTCAATCAACACACATTTATTGAGCACCTACTAGGTTCTTGTCCCATCATGGGAACTGGGGCTACAGTGGTGAAGATTTCAGTGTCATCCTGCTCTCTTGGAGCTTCCAGTTTGGTGAAGGTACCTGGAAGTGAAACACCTATACAGGTAGCTCTTTAATGAAAACTGAGCCTAGTGCTGTGGAAGCGAGTTTATTACGCACAGAGGTGTATATGGGAGCAGAGCCGCAGTCACAGAAGCCTTCCTGGAGGAAGGGACATTCAAGCTGGGGTTTGAAGAATGAGCAGGACTCAGCCAGGTGGAGTCAGGGAAGATCTATGGTGCTACACACTGGAGGGACAGGGAGAAGGCTGGTGTGTCTGAAGTGCAGGGGCTGTGGGGTGAGCGTGGTGACGACGCTGGGCCTTGGAGGCCGCATGGGAGGACTTTCATTTACCCTAAGAGAATGGAGGAAATCATTACAGGGCTTAAAGCGGGAGAGTGAGGGGATCAGGGGTACGGTTTGGAAGAGAGATGCCAATTCCACGGAGGATGAACTAGACAAGGACAAGACTGCAGGAGGAGACGTTTAGGAGGTCGCAGTCCAACTAGACCAGTGAGATATGGGGTTGGGGTAAAGGGAGGCAGTATCTAGAACGCCATCACGCGGTGCAGCTGGATGGCAGGCTCTGGCATTCCTTGAGCCGGGGACACCAGAGGTGACTGGATTGGGGAGGAGTATCATAGACAAGGGTGAGGATCCCAGGCGACAGCTCAAGGACAACTCACTAGCTATATGACCTTGCATGAGTCAGGCACCCCATGTTTTCTTTTTTGAAAAATACTAACAGCTCTTCTTTGAAAAAAGGATTAGAATAAACATTGATGTCCACTGGGAATATATCTGGTTAAAACTATAATTTAAAAAAATACATGCAGCCCTATGTTCATAGCAGCATTATTCACAATAACCAAGACATGGAAACAAACTAAGTGTCCATTCACAGATGAATGGATAAAGAAGATGGCACACACACACACATGCATGCACGCACACATGCATGCACACACGTGCACGTATGCACACATGCACACACACGCGCGCACACACATGCACACACGCGCACGCACACACGCACACACATATGCACCCATGCACATACCCACGCACCCATTCACGCACACACGCATGCACACGTGCACGCACACACATGCACACGGGCATGTACGCACACACACAAGCACACACTCACACACATGCACACGTATACACACACATGCACACACGCACACACACAAAGTGGTCATTGCAAAGACCTCCCAAGCCATAGCATCCACACAGAAAGAATCAATATTCCCCCAGGACAGAAGAAATTAACTTTATGAGCAATTTAGTTTATTTTGGAATAACAAAGACATAGCTTTCCTAGCCCCATGACTACCTATAGTGGCTGGCTCCAAGGCTCAGATCCTCAGTGGATCCAGCATGGTGCTTAGTAAAGGGAGCAGGTTTTGAAATCATTGTCATTTAGTCAATCAACACACATTTATTGAGCACCTACTAGGTTCTTGTCCCATCATGGGAACTGGGGCTACAGTGGTGAAGATTTCAGTGTCATCCTGCTCTCTTGGAGCTTCCAGTTTGGTGAAGGTACCTGGAAGTGAAACACCTATACAGGTAGCTCTTTAATGAAAACTGAGCCTAGTGCTGTGGAAGCGAGTTTATTACGCACAGAGGTGTATATGGGAGCAGAGCCGCAGTCACAGAAGCCTTCCTGGAGGAAGGGACATTCAAGCTGGGGTTTGAAGAATGAGCAGGACTCAGCCAGGTGGAGTCAGGGAAGATCTATGGTGCTACACACTGGAGGGACAGGGAGAAGGCTGGTGTGTCTGAAGTGCAGGGGCTGTGGGGTGAGCGTGGTGACGACGCTGGGCCTTGGAGGCCGCATGGGAGGACTTTCATTTACCCTAAGAGAATGGAGGAAATCATTACAGGGCTTAAAGCGGGAGAGTGAGGGGATCAGGGGTACGGTTTGGAAGAGAGATGCCAATTCCACGGAGGATGAACTAGACAAGGACAAGACTGCAGGAGGAGACGTTTAGGAGGTCGCAGTCCAACTAGACCAGTGAGATATGGGGTTGGGGTAAAGGGAGGCAGTATCTAGAACGCCATCACGCGGTGCAGCTGGATGGCAGGCTCTGGCATTCCTTGAGCCGGGGACACCAGAGGTGACTGGATTGGGGAGGAGTATCATAGACAAGGGTGAGGATCCCAGGCGACAGCTCAAGGACAACTCACTAGCTATATGACCTTGCATGAGTCAGGCACCCCATGTTTTCTTTTTTGAAAAATACTAACAGCTCTTCTTTGAAAAAAGGATTAGAATAAACATTGATGTCCACTGGGAATATATCTGGTTAAAACTATAATTTAAAAAAATACATGCAGCCCTATGTTCATAGCAGCATTATTCACAATAACCAAGACATGGAAACAAACTAAGTGTCCATTCACAGATGAATGGATAAAGAAGATGGCACACACACACACATGCATGCACGCACACATGCATGCACACACGTGCACGTATGCACACATGCACACACACGCGCGCACACACATGCACACACGCGCACGCACACACGCACACACATATGCACCCATGCACATACCCACGCACCCATTCACGCACACACGCATGCACACGTGCACGCACACACATGCACACGGGCATGTACGCACACACACAAGCACACACTCACACACATGCACACGTATACACACACATGCACACACGCACACACACGTGAATGCACACGTGCACCCATGCATGCACACACGTGCACCCATGCACACACATGTATGTACACACACATGCACACGCGCATACACATATGCACCCATGCACGTGGGCATGCACACACACACAAGCACACACGCACACACACATGCACACGTATACACACACATGCACGCACACATGCACACACACACGGACACTACTCAGCCACAGAAAAGACTGAAGTGATGTCATTTGCAGCAACCTAGACGGACCTAGAGAGCATCATACCAAGCGAAGTAAGTCAGAGAAAGACAAATATCACGATATCAAATATCATGATGCCGCTTACATGTGCAACCTAAAATGTGACCAGTGAAACATATTTACAAAACGGAGACTGACTCACAGACACAGAGAACAGACTTGCGGTTGTCAAGGGGGAGGGGAAGGAAGGCTTGGGATCAACAGATGCAAACCATTACATATAGAACAGACAAACAATCAGGTCTTGCTATATAGCACAGGGAACTATATTCAGTGTCCTAGAAAAGAATATGAAAAATAATATACATATGTGTACAACTGAATCCCTTCACTGCACAGCAGAAGTTAACACAACATTGTTATCAACTATACTCCAATATAACACATTTTTAAAAATAATAAACTTTGGTGTCCAACACAACGGCAAATATCTAAAAGATTCTAACAAATGCTAGCAGTTATGATCATGAGTATTTCTTCCAGAAGCAAACCATCAGATTTCCATCAACTGCCTGATTACAAATTACTTAGATGGCACTTCTGACTTCTAGAATGCAAGTATACCGTGCGGACATAATCCCAGGGGATTCCAGTCACATCAGAGACACTGTCGGTCTGTGTATTTATCACAGTTTCCTCCTTAGAGTACGGCACTAAAGCCCTTGTTCTAATAAACCTTAACATTACAGCAATTTTCTGACGTGCTGGAGTAAACTGCCTGGAGGAAGGATACATTTTTCTCATTCACACAATTTGCTGTGGTTCTGTCCACGATCACAGCACATGAGGTATATTCTGGTTAAACACGAGGCAGAAAAGCATCGGACATTTTTGTTGGCATTTACGCTTTTGAACGGTGGTGTTGGAGAAGACTCTTGAGAGTCCCTTGGACTGCAAGGAGATCCAACCAGTCCAATTTTTGCGTTTTGCCACAAACCTCGATATCTGAGTACTGTAATTCACAAGAACCCCTTTTCAGGCATTTGGACACTATGATTTGATTTTTAATCTCCTATCTTTATTCTGCTCTGTCCCTTTCTCTATATAATAATTGGAGCAGACGACAATCTACCCCAATGTGGAAGACAAAGAGATTTGTTCAAAATGGAAGATGTGCTATGCCTCCAGATCCACTGTGGGACAATGATGTGAAAAGAAAGGTCCTTCTTCACTGGGTGTAGAAAGTCCTGCAGACACACAGGAAGCAGGAACCTGGTGGGGAGGGAGGCAAGGGGCCCAAGGCAGACAAATCAGCAGCAGGCCAGGACAGGCAGCTGGGCCACAAGCCTCAGCTGGCTGCAGGTGGGGTGGCTAGAGGGGTCGTCAGGTGTCGTGCTGGGCCTGGGGATATATCCCCATGGGCCCCAAATTGCTCATTAAAACAGAAAGCAGGGAAGAGCACTGATGTGTACCTGGTTTAGGAATTTCAGCTAGAACTGCTGTCTGGTGAGCATCCCAGAAATACAGGAAAACTTGTGGATTCTTGCACTTCAGAAATTTGGAATTTTTGCTAATTCAGAAGGGCTTAAGATGATCTGAGTTTATTCTATGAAGAAAGTCTTGGTGAAACAATTTACTGCTGCAGAACTAATAGAGATCAAGTCACGGAAAAACCAAGCCGTTCAAAGCACATCAGACAGGGACTTCCCTTGTGGCCTAGTGGCTAAGACTCTATGCGCCCAGTGCAGGGGGCCTGGGTTCAATCCGTGGTTAGGGAGCTGGACCCTACATGCTGCAACTAAAGACCCCGCATGCCACAATTAAGACCCAAGACAGCAAAATAAATAAAACAAATGTTGTTTTTTTAAAAAAACACAAAGCATAATTGGACAGATTTAAGCACTTTTCTTCTGTAAAGCAAGTTGTCTCAAGCATCTCTATTGGTCACTATTCTGCTCTAGGATATATATAATTGCTAAATGTGGTGAAATTGATCTTTTAGAATAAATGTTCTATAATCAAGAGTTTTCATGGATGCACATTACAGGCATACCTCAGAGAAACTGTGGGTTCAGTTCCAGACCTCTGCAATCAAGTGAATATTGCAATAAAGCAAGTCACACAAAGTTTTTGGTTTCCCAGTGGACATAAAAGTTATGTTTAAACTATACTGCTGTCTGTGTGCATACATGCTAAGTTGCTTCAGTCATGTCCAGCTCTTTCTGACCCCATAGACTGTAGCCCGCCAGACTCCTCTGTACATGGGATTCTCCAGGCAAGAATCCTGGAATGGGTTGCCATGTCCTCCTCCAGGGAATCTCCCTGACCCAGGGATCGAACCCATGTCTCCTGTGGTTCTTGCGTTGCAGGCGGATTCTTTACAGCTGTGCCACTGGGGAAGGCCATACTACACTCTACTAAGTACATAGTAGCATTATGTCCAAAACAACAACGTACATACCTTAATTAAAAATACTTTATTACTGAAAACCAATAACCCTCATCTGAGTTCTTAGGGTGTCATTAACTTTTTGCTGGTGAAGGGTTTGAAACATTTCAAGAATTAACCAAAATGGGACAAGGAGGCATGGAGTGAGCAAATGCTGTTGGAAATGGTGCCAACAGCTCAATTCAGGGTTACATAAACCTCCAATCTGTCAAAGATGCAGTATCTTTGAAGTGCAATAAAATGGGGTAGGCCAGTATCTGCACTTATGCCAGGCACTTTGGTGTACAAAATCAAGAGTAACATTTAAGACCACGTTTTCTGCCATTAGCACTATTACTATTATTAGCCATAATAATATCCCCTGCCATTTATGAAACATGTTCCTTGCACTTGGCACGCTTTTTGTGTTAAAGATGTTTTAAATATTACTTAATTTAACTGTATGATCCTATTTTTAATCCCTATTTTGCAAATGAGAAAATAGAAATTAGGGGTTAAGTTAAATAGCCATGGTTACTACCCAAGTAGTAACCATGAGATGGGATTTAAAACTGAATTGGACTAACCCTGGAGCTGTATTCTCAGGAGATGGAAGTGCAGTGGGGGAGGATGAGACGAAAGCTAAATTAGACTGTCAGGCAATAAAGGACAAGTGTCAAATGAGATGCAGGTAATAAATGCTAACAAAGGCTAATGACTCCCGGTGAGTGCCACGGGCTGGTCTGGTAATAATAGGTTTGTTCTGTTCAAGTCTTCATCTTGAAAAAGTGTGATGGCTGCTCAGGGCTTAAAAGAAAAAAAGACACTTAAATGATGGAATGCTTCTGGCTGGTGCCTCCACAGGTTTGTCATACTGAATGCCAGATGTCACCAGTCTTTCATGTAGAGTGGTGATTCCTGAGAACGTAGGTGATTTCCTACTGCCACAAATCAATGGTTAAGAAGAACCACATCCTTGGATGTATTTACCGCTATTTAAATTCAAGCGACATAACTGATAGCAAAGAAGGGGGAAAAAAAAAAAAGAAAAAAAAACCCAGGATCTCCTAGACATATAAGTTATAAAGTATTTTTATTATCTCTGTTTAAAAAAAAAAAATGGACGCAACTAGAGTCGTCAGATTCTTTTACAGCTTGTCCTGTTTTGCAAACACCAACCATCCTATTAAGGGTATCAACAATACGAGAATGATTTAGTCCCAACCTGGAGATTGGAAATAAACTACTAGGCAGGTTGCATTAAATCAATCCTGAAATGAATCTTCCAGCTATCAGATCTGGGCTTTTCAGGACAGTTTTATTTGCTAATAAGCCTAATAAATTGAAAGCTGCCAAGTGTTGTCATGAGACGTGTACCTTGAAAAGTATAAATGATGTGAAAAAGGCGAGTTTGCAGCAGACTCGGAAAAGCCAGGGCTGGGAGCAGGACTGGGCGGTGTGGCAGTGACGCTCCGGTCGGTCTGCCCGTGTCTCCATACAGAACCACCCAGGGCCCCCCGAGGACTGCTGTCACCCCAAGTGACAGCAGCAAGTGAAACACAAGCCTCTCCCACGAGAGCAAACTAGCCCACAGGGCTGGACAGTTAAAAGCTAGCGGATTTTAACTTTTGGAAATCTTTGAAAGATGACATTCTTGTTTGGGCCTGTATTTTGTCTGCTTGTTTCCTTCTCGTTATTTTGACCGGAAGCCTTCCGAATCACCAGGAATTTGTCTACAAGCTAATTTTCTTCCACTTTTCGGGACACCCACAAAGTTGGAGGTGGATGCTTTCCTCCTTCCTCATCTCTACCCAGTTTTCTAATGGATTCTAATCGATCAGCGCCTGAAATTGAAGACATTAGGCCCACTCATGTCTCTGTAGGAAGCGGAGCAGGCAGAGTGAGAGCTGGGTTCAGCCTCTGGCTCCTACGCGAGGTGGTCTCATCCCTGAGACTCGATCTCCTCAACTGCCCATCAGGAGTGAGCAGTCCAGCTACATCCAGTTGTGTCTAACATTAAGTGGCGTGTTCTCTCTTTTTTCTTTATTTTTAAAACCCTTTTTATTTTATATTGGCGTATGGCTGATTAACAACGTTGGGGTAGTTTCAGGTGGACAGCAAGGGGAGTCAGCCACGCATATACGTGGATCCATTCTCCCAAACGGGATATTCTTCATAAAGTGTCCACATGACTGCTTGGCACAGAGTAAGTGCTCAGTAAACTGTAGCAGGCACCGTTTCTACCTTGTACCTACGTACTGATGCCCAACAGGGGACCCAGTTCTCCTTACTGCAACTTTGAAGGCTTATTCCTGAGGGAGAAATGGAAATCCACTCTCCGACTTGCCTCTTTCAAGTAAGAGTAAAGAGGTTCAATTTTTCACATGAATATTCTTTCCTGTCCCAACACAGGGATCATAAAAGGGCATAGAATTTGGAGTTGGCTAAATTGAAGGTCAAGTGCCAGGTCTACTCAAGTGGGTTACAGAGCTCCTCTGAAACATAACTTTCCTCATCTATACAATGGAAGGAATAAAAACATTTATCTTGTGATGTTTCTCAGAGTCTAATAGGGTTATTTATTTAGAAAGAGTCTGCAAGTTGTTAAGTTTTTGACCTGTTTGTAACATCTTCTTTCAGCATCTAGCACCAGGCCTGGTATACAGAGCAAGCAGTTATTTGAGAGGTGGTCAGTTCTCCCTAAAATCCAGAATATCTGTATCATTTTTCAGAGTAAGTAGTTGGTGTGTGGAGGGGGGAGAGGGGAAAGGGCTAGTTCAAGGGAGACCACGTGACCCAGGCTGGCCAGTCTGAATAAGTGTATCCCCCAGCAGCAGTTATTGGTTCAGGGATGGGCACATGACCAAGACACACCCAATCAGAGTAAGTTTTAGAACTTTAACAGAAACTCTGGGGAGAAAAATATTCTTTTTTTTTTTTTTTCCTGCCAAACTCCATGCTAAAGTGATAAATGTGGAACTACTGGGATCTACCTATAGGAAAAAGTTACAATGACATTATTGAGCTACTAGATCCAGCCTTGCCTAAAGCCTTTGAATTTTTAGTTTAGAAGCCAAGAAATTTCCTTTTCTTTCTTTCAAAAGTCATTTTAAATATGGGTTCGATTGCTTACGAATGAGAATCCTGACTATACTTCAACAGTCTATATTTGTTTTATTTGTTTCTTGTTTTAAAACCTTGGTCTGTACACTAGAAGTGAAATAGGGAGGAACATTTGTAGAGCATATTGTAGCTATGTGTATTTCTTTTGTGGAAGTAAGGATATACAGACTCATTGGTCTGCAGCAATCTAGATTTCTACTTATGCACATACCTTGCTTTCCTGGAAAGTAGACTTCTGCCTTAATCTTTACTGTAATTGTCCTCTGAATATATTAATTTCCTAAATCTAAAGCTTTTTTGATCATTCCACATTCTCCTTGACCTTCTGTGGGTGTCTTGAATTCTTGATCACCAATCGAAGCCATAAGATGTTATCAGACGGGTTGATCTTGCTGGGGCTCTCAAAGGCCTCTGGCCTCTGGAGTTTTGTAGGGTCACCAGCGTCTAAGGCTAGAGAGATGTCATCTTGCTAGTCAATTCTTGACTCTCAGTGGTGGCTTGCTGGTGGTCAGTGTTGAGATGTGTTGGAAGTCCCAACCCACACCAAGTCTGCAATGGGCTTAAGAAGGGGAAGAGAAGCCACTGATGGCCCTGACAGACATCAGGAGCTCAGATTTACCTACTTAGAGCTTTAATTTTTACCAGTTTACCGGAGGAGTTTGGGGCCCCCAAAAACTGTCATTAAGTGAAATTATAAGAGACTGGTAATTTACATCCTTCCACTGATTCTAATATCCATGTCTCTAAACCCAGGCTCTTCAGAAGGAACTTGGGCATTTACTCTAGGAAAATGAAGAGATTCTTAAAGGAGGACAGACTCTAGTGAATGTGCCAGAAGAGAGGTTTGGGGTGACGCCCAAAGAACAGTTTCATCTTGTGTTCCTTGCACAAAATCTTTCTGAGCTTGGACGGAAGAAGAAAGTATTTAGCAACTAAATCAGCTGTTCAAAACTGACATCTCCATCCATGGCACATACAGGAAGAAGAGAAAAACCAACTGGGTTAATTCAAATATTCAACTGCCATGAGCTGAACATATACAGACCTTGTGTTTAAAATACATACATGAACTGAGTTCGGAGAAGGCAATAGCAGCCCACTCCAGCACTCTTGCCTGGAAAATCCCATGGACAGAGGAGCCTGGTGGGCTGCAGTCCACGGGGTTGCAAAGAGTTGGACACGACTGAGCGACTTCACTTTCACTTTTCACTTTCGTGCATTGGAGAAGGAAATAGCAACCCACTCCAGTGTTCTTGCCTGGAGAATCCCAGGGACAGGGAGCCTGGTGGGCTGCCGTTGATGGGGTCACACAGGGTCGGTCACAACTGAAGCAACTTAGCAGCAGCAGCAAACTGAATTCACATGTGTTTGTAGAATGCTGGTTGACTCATTGGAAAAGACTGATGCTGGGAGGGATTGGGGGCAGGAGGAGAAGGGGACGACAGAGGATGAGATGGCTGGATGGCATCACTGACTCAATGGACGCGAGTCTGGGTGAACTCCGGGAGTTGGTGATGGACCGGGAGGCCTGGCCTGCTGAGATTCATGGGGTTGCAAAGAGTCGGACACAGCTGAGTGACTGAACTGAACGGAGGCTAGGGATAGCAACTGTGAGTGGTAACCTAAGTTCTGGGTCCATCTAGCTGGGTGACCATGGATTAACCTCTCGAGTCTCAGTTTCATTACCTGAAAAATCATTATACTAACGCCAATTTATCCGTAAGTGCTGCCGTGTAGGTTAAGCAAGGAATGTGGAAGTGCTTGGTAAAGCTATGAAACATTATGCAAATGCAAGGCATTATATGGGCACATACTCTTTATATGTACACATGTAGGCAAAACTGATGAATGACATATGAGCTCTGTGAGTTTCAGATCCACTCTGATCAATAATCTCACCTCCATGCTCACACAGAACATTAGTGATTGGTGCTTTGACAATGACTGCAATGGCACTGAAGAACAGTGTTGAGGAAAGGAAAACAAACAGGAAATTGTTAACAGTGGCTTTAAGCCATCAGCTCTATCCGAACAAAACTCCTTGGCGAATCCCTAAGCAGTAATTCAATAAACAAAGCCATTCACTCAGTCTTACCCCCAAAGTCCTTGGTGGCCCAGCAGCGCACATTCTGAAGGTTCACTTTGTTATGCACAGTCCCCATCCTTGGACTAATCTTTTTATAATGAACCTAATCCAGTTAGAACTCCCTAGAATGGCCACATGTCAACGTAATTGGATAACAGTCTGAGATTTTGTAATTATTCCTACTCTTCAAGCAGAGCTGGTTTGAGTCTGCCCATCCCCTGCTCCAAGCACTGACAACCGTTCCCAGCAATAAAGCTCACACTGAGGGGGGAGACCATCAGATGAGCTCTGTCCTGGAGGGCCAGGGTTTTTGCAGGAGGAAATGGGGAGAGAGCAGTGGAGAGTCAGCTGCTCTGGGTAGACAATCTGTCTCTCTTAATAGGCTGCTCCTTGCAATAAAGAAACGCAGACTTCAAAAGGCGTAGGTGTCTCTGCACCACAGGGAAGAACAATTAACCCAGTTGAGAAAATGGTTTCGAACAATCTTGCAGCTGCTTGGGCACTGCGTCCCTCCTCATTTTCCCATTTACCTGATTTACCTTTCCCTTGCCGAAGCACACCACGCTCACCTCTGTTCTCCCCAGTGCCCTGAGATACAAAGACACAGAGCCTCTTTGGGGGCGCCAGTCCCAGAGCACTCAAAGAGGAAGTACGGGCTGAGTTGGAAGGGCTGAGTTGTGATTATGGAATGATGACGCCATAGTAACGCGCAATCACTCTAAGAGCGTAACTTTCCAGTTTTGTTCCTTGAATGTCTGTGGGTCAAAATTAGGAGCAATTCTGGGCTTCCCCAAGCCATTTTGAAGGGGGTCTTGATGATTCTTTAACATCAAATGGGACTCTTATGTGTATCCCTAACTTCCCCTGAGCTGAGAGTGTCGGCTTAACTGTAATAAGCCTATTTCAATACTTCAAAGGGTCTCTAACTAAACTCATCTAAAGGATGCTGATGAAGTAGAGACGGGCATCAGACCCCTAACTGGGAAAGATCTGTGATGCTGGAGGGAAGAAGAGCTTCCCACAACACCCCCTCCCACCCCTACCCACACCTGGTACTTCTCTCCAGCTCAGCAGATTTGCAACACTGGTGTTTAATTTGTGCAAAGTGAATAGGACCCCAGTAAACCTGGCGACTCCTGAAAAGGGAATGAGACTGTGGTGAAGCTAGCCACATGGTCCAGAGTCACACCATATTGGCTGGTATCAGGGAGTCATCTTAATACCTCACAGTCATGCAGTCTCATTCTTTGGAAGGAGACCAAAAGGAGATCAAAGGCTTCCTGACTGGCAGCCACCCTCAGGGCAGGAGAAAGGCTGGGAGACTCTGGCTGCCTGCTGAGGGCCCATGCCTCCCCTCTCCCAGCAGGGCTGGAGCCCCTCTGCAGAGCCAGGTCCCGACGCTTTCCTTTTCACTTGGTCACTGTCTCCTTCCAGTTACTGCAAATCTATCAACACTGAGACAGGAAAAAAAATCCCTGACTGCTTTAGAGCTTAACTCGGGGGCTTCCTCCCAACACATGGATCAAAACGCATGTTTGGTATGTGTTTTGGTAAAGAAGCAGCTGGTGACTTGAAATACTCAAACCGAGTAAAGAAGGAAAGAGGGCGTTGGTTCCGTTAGGCCTGGGCCAGGTCACCCTTCAGTCTGTTCTCATTTCTGCTGTGTGTGTTGTGTGCACAATATTATCCAAGAGAAAAGATAACATTCTCACTTCTTTCCCCCCCTTTTCCACACTAAACTGTAGGCTCCTTGAGGAGTAGCTGGGAAAATAATAGCTGCTGAGATGCCACTGGGCCCTTCCTGGGGACCAGCCCCTCTGCTAAGCACTTGCCCATTTCTTTGAATCCTCACCATGACCCTCATGACCTGGCTATACATTGTCCCTCAGAAGGGCAAGCTGCATGCATGAATGAAAGCTGTGCCCGTCTGCTCACAGCCATGGCAGTGGGAAGAGAAGCATCCTTTTGGGTCATGCCTAAATCTCCATGCAGATGTCAGAGCAAAGAAATCCTCCAACTGAATCAGGTTCTTAGGAAAGAAATAGTGTTTTCTGTGGGATCTGCCTCCCCATTCACTTTGCTCCATCTCACTTTTATTTTTAACTTTTAAAATGTGTTTGTTTGGGGCTGGGCGGGGTCTTTGTTGCTGCTTGAGGCTTTCCCTGGTTGTGGCNAGGAAGTACGGGCTGAGTTGGAAGGGCTGAGTTGTGATTATGGAATGATGACGCCATAGTAACGCGCAATCACTCTAAGAGCGTAACTTTCCAGTTTTGTTCCTTGAATGTCTGTGGGTCAAAATTAGGAGCAATTCTGGGCTTCCCCAAGCCATTTTGAAGGGGGTCTTGATGATTCTTTAACATCAAATGGGACTCTTATGTGTATCCCTAACTTCCCCTGAGCTGAGAGTGTCGGCTTAACTGTAATAAGCCTATTTCAATACTTCAAAGGGTCTCTAACTAAACTCATCTAAAGGATGCTGATGAAGTAGAGACGGGCATCAGACCCCTAACTGGGAAAGATCTGTGATGCTGGAGGGAAGAAGAGCTTCCCACAACACCCCCTCCCACCCCTACCCACACCTGGTACTTCTCTCCAGCTCAGCAGATTTGCAACACTGGTGTTTAATTTGTGCAAAGTGAATAGGACCCCAGTAAACCTGGCGACTCCTGAAAAGGGAATGAGACTGTGGTGAAGCTAGCCACATGGTCCAGAGTCACACCATATTGGCTGGTATCAGGGAGTCATCTTAATACCTCACAGTCATGCAGTCTCATTCTTTGGAAGGAGACCAAAAGGAGATCAAAGGCTTCCTGACTGGCAGCCACCCTCAGGGCAGGAGAAAGGCTGGGAGACTCTGGCTGCCTGCTGAGGGCCCATGCCTCCCCTCTCCCAGCAGGGCTGGAGCCCCTCTGCAGAGCCAGGTCCCGACGCTTTCCTTTTCACTTGGTCACTGTCTCCTTCCAGTTACTGCAAATCTATCAACACTGAGACAGGAAAAAAAATCCCTGACTGCTTTAGAGCTTAACTCGGGGGCTTCCTCCCAACACATGGATCAAAACGCATGTTTGGTATGTGTTTTGGTAAAGAAGCAGCTGGTGACTTGAAATACTCAAACCGAGTAAAGAAGGAAAGAGGGCGTTGGTTCCGTTAGGCCTGGGCCAGGTCACCCTTCAGTCTGTTCTCATTTCTGCTGTGTGTGTTGTGTGCACAATATTATCCAAGAGAAAAGATAACATTCTCACTTCTTTCCCCCCCTTTTCCACACTAAACTGTAGGCTCCTTGAGGAGTAGCTGGGAAAATAATAGCTGCTGAGATGCCACTGGGCCCTTCCTGGGGACCAGCCCCTCTGCTAAGCACTTGCCCGTTTCTTTGAATCCTCACCATGACCCTCATGACCTGGCTATACATTGTCCCTC
This sequence comes from Oreotragus oreotragus, assembly GCA_006410675.1. NCBI lineage: Eukaryota > Metazoa > Chordata > Mammalia > Artiodactyla > Bovidae > Oreotragus > Oreotragus oreotragus. The sequence goes on from SJYX01020722.1 coordinate 38,825, forward strand.
AGAAGGGCAAGCTGCATGCATGAATGAAAGCTGTGCCCGTCTGCTCACAGCCATGGCAGTGGGAAGAGAAGCATCCTTTTGGGTCGTGCCTAAATCTCCATGCAGATGTCAGAGCAAAGAAATCCTCCAACTGAATCAGGTTCTTAGGAAAGAAATAGTGTTTTCTGTGGGATCTGCCTCCCCATTCACTTTGCTCCATCTCACTTTTTTCTTTTAACTTTTAAAATGTGTTCGTTTGGGGCTGGGCGGGGTCTTTGTTGCTGCTTGAGGCTTTCCCTGGTTGTGGCGAGTGGGGGCTCTGCTCCAGCTGTGGGCCATGGGCTTCTCATCACAGTGGTTTCTCTTGATGCAGAGCACCGGCCCTGGAGCACACAGGCTCAATAGCTGCTGGTGGTGCATGGAAAAAATACTAATGATCGTGTGTGTGTGCGTGTGTGTGTGTTAGTCGCTCTGTCGTGTCCAGCTCTTGGGACCCCATGGACTGTAGCCCATCAGGCTCCTCTGTCCACGGGGATTCTCCAGGCAAGAACACTGGAGTGGGTTGCCATTTCCTTCTCCAGGGGATCTTCTTGACCCAGGGATCGAATGTGTGTCTCCTGCATTGGCAGGCAGATGCTTTACCTGCTGAGCCACCAGGGAAGCCCCTCTAATCTCTGCACTAGTATTCGATTGGATTGGAGAGATTTTCCTCCCAGGCTAAGGCCTTGGGAGATTCTTTGCATATTCTAAACTTCTTGTTATAATGATAGCTGCACTACATGTATTAAGTTTTATGTACACTACGCCCCTTTAATTCTTACAGAGCCGAGGGGAGTCCCATTCAAGGCAGGTGATGAACCAGAAGCTTGGAGACGTGAGAGAGTTTGGCCAAATACGCCTGGCTGTTTAGAGGGAGGCTGGAGTTTGGGTTTGGCCAGTGCACACGCTGGCCTGCAAGCCGCTCCCTTGGCTTCTGATTCCGCGAGCTCTGCCCCTGGGCCTGAGAGCCTCCAGGAAGAGGGGCAGGGGCTCGGCTTAGCCCAGTTCTCTCAGCTGCCCCAGACTCTCTGCACTAGAGAACCAGTCCTGCCTCAGGCCTGGTGGGACTAGAGGGCCTTGGTGTCACCGCAGGCGCTATCGTGGGGCAGCAAGGTCGGCTGGGACTCTGAGTGCCCCTCTTCCCAAATGCCTGCTCATAGGTCTGGTCCTCCCTTTTCCCCCCGGGCCTCCCCACCAGGAGCAGCTGCTTCCAGGAGGGCTCCTCAGGGTCCTGGAAGTGCTCCCCGGCGTTGTTCACATAGCACAACAGTGACATCCAGGGGAAAGGCCGGGTGATGGCAGGCACCACCTGGCCCCAGCTTTTTCTGTAGGTTTCAGACTGACTTACAAGCACACAGACCTTGACTCATCAGAGGCTGGGGGCCTGGGGGCCTGGGGGTCAGCACTCCCCTGTGGCTTGGCCCAGGGTCCTTCTACACAGACTATGTGCCTCCCCCACCCTCTCACTCTGCCTCATCTCCAGCCTTTGCGCAGTGACTCCAGAGTTCAGGGGAGGTGTCTTTAACTTGCCTAAGTTGGACATGTAGCAGCTGCCCCCACCCCTCAAGCACACCTCCATTCATGAAGTCTCTTATCAGCATGACAGAGAATGAGCTCAGTCCTTTCCTGTAGGAAACATCCTCACAAGCGAAAGGCAAATGTGCTGGGCGTCTTATGATGGCGACTATCGTGTCTCTATCATATCATTCATATTCAGTGTGTTGCTCTCTATGGCTTGATCTGCACTATAGAGAGTAAAGGTTGTCTATGGAAACAAGAAACAGTCACCGAACATAGAGAAAGAGACCCTAAACACAACACACATGCGTGCTTTATACACAGCACACACACACAGCGCACACACACATACACACACTGAGAGGGAGGGAGAGGGGAGAGTGAGGGGGAGAGAGGGAGAGAGAGACATGGGGAGAGAGGGAGAGAGGGAGGGAGAGAGAGAGGGAGNTGTTTCCTATTTACTTTTGATGTGCAGGTTTTAACAAGAGCAATTTATAAGTTTGACATTGTCAGTGGTGGTCTGAACAGCTTCTCAGACTAATACAAAGGCTGCCAGAACCCATTAGCAAATCAATTGGGCAGTGTGGCATTTCTGAAAAGAAAATTATTTTTCTGTTTTTGCAGGTTAGACAGCACTGCTCCCTGGAGATTTCCTCCAGAGGGAGTCTGGGTGGCGGCTTTCTCTAAGTCATGAATACTAATGGTCAGAACTGAAATGCTTCCTCCACACACATTCCCCCCCACCCCCCACCCCACCAGCCTGAAGTGTGTTTACTAGTTCAGGGTGAAGGAGTTTATTCAGCCCCTTCTGGGTGTCAAGCTGTTCTAGGCCCTGAGAGATGCATTTGAACATGAGCTCAGAACCTATGGCCTGACTGTACCAGCTGAGTGACCGTGGGGCCAGATAAGCTGGGGCATGGAAGGGACAAGCTTGGGGAAAATCACCAGTGGACCGACCCCCCAACCTCTGTGGGGTCCAGAAAGGACACCAAGCTTTGGGCCCCTGCTGAAGGGCACAGGGTAGGAGTCAGGATTATAGAGGCTGTGTGTCAAGGGAAGGAGGAGGATGAGACCAGACCGAAGCAAGGAAAGACACCAGCAAGGAAGAAAGCGCTAACGATGAGTCTGTTTAAGTTTTGTTTTGTGACCTGTGATGGAAGCTTCTTTCCTGCCCCTTTATCCCTTCCAATAAATCCTATGGGAATGTCTCCAGGTGTGGCTAAGATGTCAGGTTTGGGCATGTGACTCCTGCTGAATCTGCTCTTAATTTGCTCAAGAAGCAACAGAAATGAGCCCGTGAACATCTGGCTTATTTCCACACCAGCCGAACAGCAGGGCCGGGGACGTGCTCTGGGACAGCACACACTCTGGAGGCAGCCGCACCAGGCACGTGGGCACCAAGCCTCACCAGCCAGATGGCAGAGTCGAGATAGCACTTGTCTGGGGATCTGGAGGCCTGAGTTCGAATCTGCCTCTTGCATCAGCTAGCCCTGTCTCTTATACACATCTAGATGTGTATAAGAGACAGGAGAGAGGGGGAGGGAGACAGGGGAGAGAGGGAGGCAGAGAGAAAGGGGGAGAGAGGTGGGAGAGAGACAGGGGAGAGAGGGGGACAGAGAGAAAGGGGGGGAGAGAGTGGGGGGAGAGAGAGGGAGAGAGAAGCATGCAAGCATTTAGCCACCTAAACGGACACCAGGGGCAATATCAACAGAAGAGTTGAAAGAGAAATGCAGTGGGAGAACACAGATCCTTGCCTCTACTGGGGCCACTTTCTGAGGAGCATTTGGGCTGGTGTCTGCCCATCACAGCCCATGGCCCATGGGTGTCGTCTCTGCAGAGCACACCCGGGATTGCTGAATCCCGCAGGCACCACAGGGAGAGCTGCTGCTGGCAGCCTGGGCTTTGGGACTTCTCTCCCACAGGCCCCCGCTCGCTACCTGCTTTGGCCAGGAGGTGGCAGGGCAGAGATGCTGCCCAAGACTGAGGCCCAAAGAGGCAGCAGAAAGGGAAACCCAGACGGCCGCTCAGCCCTGGTCCTTTGCGCCTATCCCTGCCCCGGGAAGGGGTAGGGTCACCGCCCGTCCAGGCGAGTGAAGCCTCAGCCCCATCGCTGCTGCTCTTGTGCTTTGTCAGGTTTGGTGAAATCCTTCTCCAAGTATCTGCCCTGTGTCCAGGGGTAGGAGCAGGGTGAAGTCCCCAGGTCTGGGCAACAGGGAAGGAGCCTGGAAGGTAGATTTGCATCATCCTGGGAGGAAGGCAGGAGGGAAAGAAGACTGGAGACTGCTGCTCCTGGGAGGGCGGTGAGGCCCGCTCAGCCACCTCCCTTTCGCTTCTCCGCCAGCCGGACGGCCCACCTGAGCAGCACGCCCGTCTTGTCCAGGGCCTCACCCAGAGCCGGGCACAGTGCTCGACCACTGCGAGACTCATAGTTATGACTACACGGGGTGCTGGGGCTGCTGAGGGGAGAATCAGAGAGGGGAGGAGCTCGGTTTGGAGCAGGTTGTGGTTTAGTCGCTCAGCGGTGTCCGACTCTGTGCGACCCCATGAACTCCAGCCCACCAGGCTCCTCTGTCCATGGGATGCTCCAGGCAAGAATACTGGAGTGAGTTGCCAGTTCCTTCTCCAGGGCATCTTCCCGACCCAGAGTCTCCTGCACTGGCAGGTGGATTCTTTGCTGACTAAGCCACCAGGATATCCTGGAGCATGCAGGGTTTAGATGCAAATAGAGTTCAGAGCGCACAGAGTCGGACACGACTGAAGTGACTTAGCAGCAGCAGCCGCAGCAGAGTTCAGAACCAGACCCGTGGAGGCTGTGGAAGTGTGCGTGGCTATGGTAGCAGCTTTTTCTCTGCTCCTGAGAGCCCTGATCGTGAGGACTGGGTGACGCTTTGCAGGTTTAGGTGGTGGAGTCCCCCACTCTGGAGAGTTTTGAGAAAAGACTCTGGCAGAAAAGGTTCGGTGGATTGATTTGCTGTAAGACGCGGTGATGAGAGTTTCCTTTTTCCATTAGAAGATATTTTTTTCTTGCCTGTTCTTGTTCTAGAGACAAAATCTAACCTGAGCCTGACACAGACAACACATAAAAGGAACGAATCTGGCTGAGCATGGACAGGGTCAGAGCTTGGCTACTTGGAGCACGCCCTGGCTATCCTTCTCTCCTCAAAGGCATTGTGTGAAGACCGCAGGGCTCTGCTAGCCTAGGTCTGGAACCTTGGCGAGGATGGATCGTCAGGGCCCACGGCGTCTGGTCCTAACCAGTGATCCACTGGGTCAGTGTCACTTCCATCTTCATGACTCTCAAGGGAGGGGTTTGGACTGGACCTGCAGCTCCCTGACCGTTCCTCAGACGCCTTGCATCCCACATCTCTGGGGTCAGAATGCCCCGGGGCAGCAGAGAAGCACATGTGCTTCCCATAAACGTGCTTGGGGACTCTGATAATCCGGACTGGGAGCCCCTGGACAAGCTGACCACTGAAGGTCTCCCCACTTGCCCAGACTTGAGGCTCTGCATTAGTGCCTTTAAACTGGAACAAACCTGAGTGGGTCTGGGTCAGCAATGCTTCCCTCCCTAAAACATATCCACAGAGCAGAGGCCTCAGGTGGTCCAGGCAGTCACAGGAGCTGCTCAGCACCTCCACGGACATTGCAAGAGGAGCCACACAGTGGGAAATATAAAGCAACGGGGGCGGCGAGCAAGGCTCGTATCTGTAGCGTGCCACCCACATGCGGCTCCGCGAAACGCCAGTCCCTGGAACACAACACAGGGGTGTTCTTGCGCTTATTACAGCAGCACACTACCTGAAGCATACTCCCTTTGAGAATCCTCCAAAATCGTGTGCCATGACTGTACACACATGAGGCAAAATATAGCTGACCACACTGGATAAAAAAATTCAAAAGCAAAGTGCTGAAGTGGAGGAGAATCTCTGTTAAAGTTAGGGAGGTAAGTCAGTGTGTAAGGCAAATTCACAGCTATTTAAAATTGCCCTTGAAAATTCCTTAAATCACCCATAAAACACTGCATTGGATAGCTCGGTGTATACAGCTCTGCATAGGAATATGTACATATTAATATATAAAGCAGGGCAGGAAAATTTTTTCTTAAAGGGCCAGATGGTCAATATTTCAGGCTTTGTGGATGATACAAACTCTGTCACAACGATCTGATTCTCCTGTTGTAGTTAAGAAAGCAGCCAGAGTCACACAAATAAATAAACATGGCTGTATTGCGATGAAGCTTTATTAACAAAAACAGGCAGCGGGCCAGACTTGGCCCTTGGGTCAATTTTCCAGGCCACAGTTTGCCATCCTCTGGTATGCAACATAAAAAAGAGAGAAGGACCTATTTTACAAAAAACTACCTGTCCCAAAACTATTGTACAACGTTGCGGGGTTGGGGAGAGGAGTGGACTTGTGTTTTCCATCTTAGGCTCACTGGGGAACACAATGACTGGAATGACAGGTGAAATCACCCCATATTAAGTGATGTATTTGCCTCTCACTGCTTACACACAGAGTTGATTTCATAAGTTGATTTTTACTCTTCATAACTTAATATAGAAATGCAAAAACACCATGCCTTTTTATTGTTGTTTTTTTTTTTTCTAATTTCAGTGAGTTATATTGCATCCCAGAGGGTTAGACTAGGGTACATCTAAATCATGGCGGGCAGCGAGGGGAACTATGAAAAGTCAGGTTCTGCCCCCTTATCTAGAAAGATGGAAGTCGCCGGGAGGAAAGCCAGCCCCTGGGGAGGGCAGCTGTTGGTTTGGGAGAGGGGAGTCAAGGTCTTCTCACTGCCAATCTTTGGCAAGAGAATAGCTCCACTCTGTTTGTAAAGGTCAAAGTGCAAAAGTTCTTGCGAAAGGCTTACACATACTTGGCATAGTATTAATATTTAAGGCAGGGTGACTTAATGTCAACACTGGTTAAAGGAAGAGGTGATTCCCAGCTGTGAACAATGCTTATTAAGAAAAATGTCATTTCAGGCATTAGGAAGGAGCTCCATCTTTAGATGGAAAAGTCCAAGCAATAAGCCCTTGGCTCACTCCTGAGAGAAGGGCGCCCTCCCTGTGATGAGCGGGTCCTGCTGAGCAGCGGTCTGACCCCTGGTCTGGCCTGGTGTGTCACTCTGTCTGCCCCTACGAAACCATCTCGTGAAGAGAGACCTCTACCAAAGAGAGATGCAGAGCCAAGAGCGAAGAGACCCCCGACTTAAGTTCATAGGCGCACAGGGCTCTTCCAGACAGGGAGGCGCGGCAGAGCCCTGACGCACCTGGCTGCAAGGCCCCCGCCGCCGCTCCCTGCCGCCCAGGGTCCAGGTTCAACTCCAGGAGACCCACCTTGCCCCACTGCTCAAACCTGTCTTGAATTTCCTGGTGTTCCTCAGAGCAGTCAGAAGGAGCTCTAAAGAGCTGGGAAGTAGATTTAATGAGAAATAGTCCCCCAAAGTTCCCAAGTGCTATGGGTTATAAATGTGGCCATGAATCATGGGACTGCCTGTAATATTTTATCAGTGGTGTTGGGAAACCGCCTCTAATAAACATGGGGGAAGATGGATAACCTTTCTGAAAAAGCATAAAAGGGATGTTGGAGGCGTAATATATGCAAAGAGCAGATTCTGATCACCTCTGGTTAAGAGGCAAGGCCTCGCTTCCTGCTCCTTCTGGCATTCCCAGCCCTCCAGCTGTGTGAGCTTTATTGCTGGAGCTCAGCGCACATCTCAGGCTGGCTGTGGGCACCAGCGTCACACCTGGTATTACTACTCCCAGTTGGCGGCCTTCCTCCCCCCGCCCCGGCTCCGTCACCCTCAGAACTTCCCACAAACGTTTCTCCTACAGTCTCAAAGTCCTGCAGGCCGACAGGGTGGGCAGCAGAAGGAAGAGGAGGAGGAAGAGGAAGACAGAGAGAAAGGGGAGGAAAAAGAGAAGGAATGGAAGAAAGGGAGGCGAGGGAGGCAGTTAGGGAGGAAGGAAAAAATGAGACCAAGGGGACAAAGGAAATATTACAAGAAAAAAGGAAAGATGAGAAAAAGAGAAAAAAAAAAAAGGAGGATTTCTCAGGTGGTCCAGTGGTTAAGAATCCACCTGCCCATGCAGGGGCCACTTGCTTGATCCCTGGTCCGGGAAGATTCCACATGCCGCAGGCCAGCGTGGGGGAGCTACTCAGCGTCACAGCTACTGAGTGCTAGAGCACGCACTCCACCGCAAGAGCAGCACCCGCTCACTGTAACCAGAGAAAGCCTGCCCTGTGAGCAGCAACGAAGACCCAGAGCAGCCGTAAGCATAAGGAAATGAATACTCTGGAGACACATCAACATCCTTCTTAAAACAGAAATTCAAACACCCTCCCTGGGAGCCCCTGGCAATACCTACCCAAAGAGACAATGCTCACACCCTTTGCCTAGCCATTCCAGTCCCAGAGGTTTATTCTATAGATAACTTACAGTATGGGCTTCCCATGTGGCGCAGTGGTAAAGAGTCTGCCTGCTGAGCAGGAAATTTGGGTTCGATCCCTGGTTCAGGGAGATTCCCTGGAGAAGGAAATGGCAATCCACTCCAGTGTTCTTGCCTGGAGAATTCCATGGACAGAGGAGCCTGGCAGGCTACAGTCAGTCCATGGTGTCACAAAGAGTCAGACACGACAGAGTGACTAACACACACACACGATCATCAGTATTTTTCATTTTTTCCATGTGCCACCAGCAGCTATCGAGCCTGTGGGCTCCGGGGCCGGTGCTCTGCATCAAGAGAAACCACTGCAATGAGAAGCCCATGGCCCACAGCTGGAGCGTAGCCCCCACTAGCCACAACCAGGGAAAGCCTCAAGCAGCAACAAAGACCCCGCCCAGCCCCAAACAAACACATTTTAAAAGTTAAAAATAAAAGTGAGATGGAGCAAAGTGAATGGGGAGGCAGATCCCACAGAAAACACTATTTCTTTCCTAAGAACCTGATTCAGTTGGAGGATTTCTTTGCTCTGACATCTGCATGGAAATTTAGGCACAACCCAAAAGGATGCTTCTCTTCCCACTGCCATGGCTGTGAGCAGACAGGCACAGCTTTCATTCATGCATGCAGCTTCTGAGGGACAATGTATAGCCATGTCATGAGGGTCATGGTGAGGATTCAAAGAAACGGGCAAGTGCTTAGCAGAGGGGCTGGTCCCCAGGAAGGGCCCAGTGGCATCTCAGCAGCTATTATTTTCCCAGCTACTCCTCAAGGAGCCTACAGTTTAGTGTGGAAAAGGGGGAAAAAGGAGTGAGAATGTTATCTTTTCTCTTGGCCCATGTCTAAGCGCGCCCGGTCAGAATCAGAAACAAACTCAGCCTGTTTTCCTCTATAAAATGAAGAGCTGCAGTAGTCAAATGAGATGCGTAGTGCAAGCCTCCAAGCAGGTCCCCACATACGCAAGTATAGCCTGTTATCACGGACTTCAGGCCCAGTGCCTGCCCAGAGCAGGTGCTCAGCATCATCCCACACAAGGGACGCAGGCACTGCATGTTCGCTCACTCCCACATTCTCTTCTGGGCCCCCTAATTGGCTCTCAGCTTGGGGAACTGGGGCAACAGAATCAAACATCCACTGTGCACAAAGGCCATCCTGCATAAATATTTATTTGCCCTTCAGAAATATTTTCCCTGGTGCTGCCAGCTGAGAACCAAAGAAATGCTCTCTTCAAGCACCTGAGTTGACGGTTTCTACAGTGCAACCGTAACAGGCCCCTATAGGTTTTTCCTGTGGAGCTGGGAGCTGAGAAAAGTTGACCTCAAAGTTGTCATTTCCGCTCCAGGGAAACAGGTGTCACTCCAGAGTCCAGCAGTTCACTGAAAATGGTTTGATTCTCCATGAGCAAACAAAGGAAGGAGGGATTTGGGGAGGGTGGGAGAAGACTGGCCACTGCTTCTCCAAAGGAGTTCACCTCGGGCAGAATATTTGACCCCCGGGCTCTAATTGCTCGTCCATAAACTAGGAAGGAAAGCCCGGTTACTCTGCTGGATTAAAAGCAGGACAGATAACGGACATGAAGTAAGAGACCTGAATCTGGCACGTAAGGCTCTCCATAAATGTTGGCTATTGGAGAGTCCCTTGGACTGCAAGCAGATCCAACCAGTCTATCCTAAAGGAGATCAGTCCTGGGTGTTCATTGGAGGGACTGATGTTGAAGCTGAAACTCCAATACTTTGGCCACCTGATGCGAAGAGCTGACTCATTTGAAAAGACTCTGATGCTGGGAAAGATTGAAGGCAGGAGGAGAAGGGGACGACAGTGGATGAGATGGCTGGATGGCATCACCGACTCAATGGACATGGGCTTGGGGGGACTCTGGAAGCTGTGATGGGCAGGGAGGCCTGGCGTGCTGCAGTTCCGCCTGCCAAAGCAAGAGACCTGGGTTCCACCCCTGGGTTGAGAGGATCCCCTGGAGAAGGGAATGGCAACACACCCCAGTACTCTTGCCAGGAGAATCCCATGGACAGAGGAGCCTGGCAGGCCACAGTCTATGGGGTCACAAAGAGTCGGACACGGCTGAACAATTAAACAAAGACAACAACCAGGGTATGTCACCTCCGTTCCGTAGATGAAGAAAGCAAGGTTTGCAGACAGGATATGACCTTTCCAAGGTCATTGGGAGCCAAGGTCCTCTGTCTCCTAAGTCTAAGAACTCAAGGAGTTCAAAACCCACTCATTAGCAGGGCTCAGGTAGGTCAGACAGAAGAGCGAAGTAGTCACAGAGAAAGCCATTATTTGGTAAAATGGAGAATCAGGGCTTGCTTACGGGGCAGCTCTTCTAAACATTAACACAGAAGAATGTGGACCACTGTAGCTAGGTCCTCTGACTTCCAAGCAAATCAAACACTCTGGATTTCTAATGACAATAACTTAAAAAAAAATGACACACATTTGCCAGATGTCCTGAGGTCCTCCCGGTCCCTGCTCCCACCCCCATCTCTGTCTCCAGGGACTTCAGAATGTCTCTAGGAGTTCTTGAGGAAACCCTGTTCTCCAGCCACGCTCCTCCAGACACCAGTGGCTCTCCCGGCCTCCCCCACGGTGGGTCCAGCTCACCAGGTGTTTCCTATTTACTTTTGATGTGCAGGTTTTAACAAGAGCAATTTATAAGTTTGACATTGTCAGTGGTGGTCTGAACAGCTTCTCAGACTAATACAAAGGCTGCCAGAACCCATTAGCAAATCAATTGGGCAGTGTGGCATTTCTGAAAAGAAAATTATTTTTCTGTTTTTGCAGGTTAGACAGCACTGCTCCCTGGAGATTTCCTCCAGAGGGAGTCTGGGTGGCGGCTTTCTCTAAGTCATGAATACTAATGGTCAGAACTGAAATGCTTCCTCCACACACATTCCCCCCCACCCCCCACCCCACCAGCCTGAAGTGTGTTTACTAGTTCAGGGTGAAGGAGTTTATTCAGCCCCTTCTGGGTGTCAAGCTGTTCTAGGCCCTGAGAGATGCATTTGAACATGAGCTCAGAACCTATGGCCTGACTGTACCAGCTGAGTGACCGTGGGGCCAGATAAGCTGGGGCATGGAAGGGACAAGCTTGGGGAAAATCACCAGTGGACCGACCCCCCAACCTCTGTGGGGTCCAGAAAGGACACCAAGCTTTGGGCCCCTGCTGAAGGGCACAGGGTAGGAGTCAGGATTATAGAGGCTGTGTGTCAAGGGAAGGAGGAGGATGAGACCAGACCGAAGCAAGGAAAGACACCAGCAAGGAAGAAAGCGCTAACGATGAGTCTGTTTAAGTTTTGTTTTGTGACCTGTGATGGAAGCTTCTTTCCTGCCCCTTTATCCCTTCCAATAAATCCTGTGGGAATGTCTCCAGGTGTGGCTAAGATGTCAGGTTTGGGCATGTGACTCCTGCTGAATCTGCTCTTAATTTGCTCAAGAAGCAACAGAAATGAGCCCGTGAACATCTGGCTTATTTCCACACCAGCCGAACAGCAGGGCCGGGGACGTGCTCTGGGACAGCACACACTCTGGAGGCAGCCGCACCAGGCACGTGGGCACCAAGCCTCACCAGCCAGATGGCAGAGTCGAGACAGCACTTGTCTGGGGATCTGGAGGCCTGAGTTCGAATCTGCCTCTTGCATCAGCTAGCCTGTGACCTCACACAGGTTATGTCTGACCCCGCACTTCAGCCTGCGTGTGTACACAGTTGCTAAGTCGTGTCCAACTCTGTGACCCCATGGACTGTAGCCCACCAGGCTCCTCTGTTTATGGGGTTTCCCAGGCGAGAGTACTGGAGGGGGTTGCCATCTCCTCCTCCAGGGGATCTTCTCCACCCAGGGACTGAACCCGAATCTCTTGCATCTTCTGCACTGGCAGGGAAGCCCAGACCTCAGTTTACCCATCCATAAATGAAGGAATTGACCTACATCTCGGAGAAGCTACAGTCTCTCTTACCAATAGCATTGTAAAGTGATTAGCCTCCAATTAAAAAAAAAAAAAAGAATAGCTTCCCAGCTCTGACACATGAAAGGCTCTGTGTTAGTTAATATGACTGGGAGGCCAAACTCATGTAACAAAGTACCCCCACAGGTGAAAACCGCCCTGGACAGGTCACTATTCTACATTGCTTGCAACTGTGTGGGATAAAGTGTCAGTAAGTGGAAAAGGAAGTAAGCAATTATGTTTGCTTTAACCATGTCAAACTGAAGCCCCACCCTTGGCTGTACAGAGCAGGTGATCTCTCTGGAATGGAACCTGAGGTGTGGGAACCAGGAACCTGTCCTAATGATGTGGGCAGAGGGAGCTGGAGTCTAGAGGACATGGCTGCTGAGTTCTCCTGCAGTCCCCAGGCCTCAGCTGCCCTGGACCTGGGAGTCGGACTGGAGCTGCTTCTCCCCCATTCAGCTCGGACGTGAAGGACCCCGGCTATGGCCTCCCAGCAAAAATGAAGGTGTCTGGCCTTCGTGAGAAGCCCATCCTTCCAGGTCCTAACAACAGGGCACACTTATCGAGGGCTCTGTCGGTGCCTGGCACCATGGCAGACACTCGAACCGTCAACAGTCGGATGAGGTGGGAACTAGTCTCACTCTGATTCTAGGGATAAGGGAGCCAAGGCAGAGGTGATGGAACTTGGCCAAGGCGACACTCGGGCAGAAGGCAGAGTCAGGACTCAGTCCCAGGCAGTCAGCTCCCAAACCCTCCACTCTGGCCTCACTGAATACTGTTCCCTAACAGGGCCTGTGGCTCTAGAGAGACTCAGGGACTCTGCTGCACGTTCTCTACACTCTTCTTTAAATGCGTGTCTTCCCAGAGAAATAGCCTATGATATCGCTTATGTGTGGGATCTGAAAAAGAAAGATACAGATAAACTTCTTCACAAGACAGAAATGGACCCACAGTCATAGCAAACAGACACGGTTATCAAAGGGGAAGGGCGGTGGTGGCACTCAGTCGTGTCCAACTCTTTGTGACCCCATGGACTGTAACCCACCAGGCCCCTCTGTCCATGGAATTCTCCAGCCAAGACTATTGGAGAGGGCTGCCATTTCCTGCTCCAAAAGGGGAAAGGGGTGAGGGATAAACTAGGAGGTTGGGGTGAGCATACACACACTACTATAGATAAAATAAATAACCAACAAGGTTGGTATATAGCACAGGGAATTCTGTTCAGTATTTTGTAATAACCTATAAGGGGAAAAGAATCTGAAAAAGAAAACACACACAAACACACACACACACACACACACAGCTGAATCACTGTGCTGTACACCCGCAACTAACACAACACTGTAAATCAACTACACTTCAATCAAGAGAAAGTGTCTTCCCTGCTGGCTTCGACACTCCAGGAGAGCAGGGGCCGTGTCTTACTTATTCACCACCGTGCCTGCGGTGCCCTGCAAGCACGGGGCACGTAGCAGTGCTCAGTGAGTCTCTGGTTTGCAGACGCGTAAATAAAATCCAGCAGGTGAGACATAAGGAGCAATGCTTCCTCTCTAGAATTTTAAGCTTTACAAAAACAAAAAGGAGGGAAAGTGTTAGTCGCTCAGTCGTGTCTGATTCTTTATGACTCCGTGGAGTCTAGCCCACCAGGCTCCTCTGTTTATGGACTGCTCCAGGGAAAAATACTGGAGTCGTTAGCCACTCCCTCCTCCAGGGGATCTTCCTGACCCCGGGGATGGAGCCTATGTCTCCAGCATTGCAGGCAGATTCTTTACCATCTGAGACACCATGGAAGCTGTTAAATGTCCAGTTATTGGGACGTCCCTGGTGGGACAGTCGCTAAGACTCCAGGCTCCTAGTGCAGGGGCCATGGGTTCAATTCCTGGTCAGGGAACTAGACCCCACATGCTGCACCCAAAGGCCCTGCATGGCACAACTAGGACTCGGCATAGACAAACAAACACATATGGTTTAAATGCCCACTCATTTGCTAGACACTGTGTGGAATGCTTTACGTGACTGGTTTCTTTAAATGTCCTAACAACCAAGGGAGGTACAACTTCATTCTTCCTTACATATGGGGGAAATTCAGGCCCAGGGAGCTTAAATAAGTTGCCACAAATGATGTAGGTGTAAATGCTAGATCTTGGGTTCAAACTCAGGACTATTTGACTCCAGAACAATCCATGACTGTGTGTCACATGAGTCCAAACTTAAACCAGTCCTGGTTAAAGATATCTTCCTAGGCTTGAATGATTTGGTTTGACAGAAAATAAAGAATCACCATCTAGTGCAATGTAAATAACATAAAACTGAGTGAGTATGAGAAGCTGTGGATTTTAAGCTTGGTACCTTTACTAAATTAGGAACTCTCTCCCCTGTCTGGGACCACCTGTAAAATGAGAAGTCTTGAGCAAAGGATCAGTAAAGAACCTCTCCATTTTAATGGTTTATGACTCAGTGGAAGAAACAGAGCCCAGGAGAGAGCCAGGAGATGCAGCGGTCATTTTAGGGAGGGGTCCCCAACCTGCAGGATCTGATGCCTGATTATCTGCGGTGGAGCTGATGTAATAATAATAATAGAAATAAAGTGTACAACAAATGCAATGCGCTTGAATCATCCTGGAACCATCCCCCGACCCTGGCTGGTGGGAAAACTGTCTCCCAGGAAACGGGTCTCTGCTGCCAAAAGACCACTGATCTTGGGGATTTGGGAGGAGGTGATTTCTCTCTGGTCCGCTGGAGGTGGTGATGAAGAGGACAGCAATGAGAAGGTAGGTATGTTACCTTTATATATATATATTTGTTATTGTTGTTGTTCTAATTTGCCATCCTGCCTGAACCTTGCAAGCCTTCAAAGTCCTTGAGACAGTTACTAGCCCAATGTCAAGAAGTGGTGGCTACTTTCTCAGCATCCCAGATAATGCTAAGATTTGCCAGGTTATAACTGTTGGAAGGAAAATACCCGAGCATCTCACAAGGATTTGCAGTAGTCACAGAACCAGAAAATATTAATAAAGTCAGAGCCTTAGGGCACCAGGAGATAGGAACTAGGAGCTCAAAGAGATGTTTTATTTGGCCCAAACGGTACTTTAATAATAAAATGGTATGATCAAGTATAATAAAATAATAAAACGCCAAATATCCAGATTTTCTTAGGGGGAAAAAAGGAAAATCTGAAAAGCGTGGGCCTGCATTCTCACCTGGTAAATACTGGATAGAGCTGAATTCAGTAAGAATCTTGTTATAATAGAAGTAAAGGAAAACCCAACTCAAATACCTGAAAAGCCAGAGGGAAATTAGAAGGCAGGGTTGGTTAGATTTAGAGCTTAACAGAGCCATCAATGACCCTGTTTCTTTTTGCTTCTCCATTCTTTTTTCTAAGATATTCGCTTCCTCTTAAGGCTGGCTTTCCTTCTGGGGGCAAAATGGTGGTTATGGTTCTAGACATTATTGCGTTCGGTAGAACTGAGAGGGAACCAGCCTTCGTGTGTCTCAGATTTTCCAGCAAAGACCCCTGAGCTTTCGACTGACTGAGCTTTCAGGCCACTTTGAACCAATTCCTGTGGCTTTGGGAGTACCATCTGTGGGTTGGCGTAAACCTGGATGACCTGAAACAGTTGAAATGCTAAAACATGAAGGTGTATAGGATTCTTCTGATTAGTTTCTACCAGCCAAGGGCACAGTGTGTGGCTGGGGTGGGGTCCCACCCTCGGTGCCAGCTGTTACCCAGCATGGGGAAGGGCAGGATGGATGTTGGAAAGACAGCCTCATTGTTCCTAGATGCTGATATCCCCCTCGCTGGGTATCTGCTCTCCAGTTCACCGCGCTCCCCACCACTCTCCAGTGTCTGACACCTGACTCATTTTAGCCCTGCTTTCTGGGTACTGGACAATGAGTCTAATTCGTGCCCTCCTCCCCTCAATTAAATGAGAGAACATGTATATGCTTAGAAGCACACAGAAGGTAAGTGTTGAGCTGGCATCATTTTACAAATGGGAAATCAAGGCTCAGGAGCCTGGGACATGCTCCACAGTTGCAGGCTGTACCTGGGGAGCTAGTTCCACACAGCATGGCTGAGCCGAGGAGAGAGCCCATGGAACTCCATGCTGTCCACGTGGTGGCAAGCTTGATGCGGAAGGACAGAATCAGTCCCACTCGAGAGTTAACTTTCAGTCCACGTACAGACGGAAAGTGATGGAGATATCAAGCGGTTTAGTTTTGATGAGCAGAGGCAGCCTTTAACATATACAGGGCTGAGGGAAATTTCTGTTTTTGAGGTGACATCTAGCACTTTTTTTCTGCTGAGGACAAGGCTGAACTAACACAAGCTGGATAAAAAGCTCCTAAACTGGTTTGTAATAGCATCCAGGTTCCCACCTCTAAGCAGTCCTGGGAGGTCTTGGTTTGAATGCGGGTGTTTACTGAGCTGAACTGCATGGAAACCCGTGAATGCCACTCCATGGTTTGACAGTGGAGTCAACAAAATTACAAGTCAATGTACCATGGACATAGGACAGGTAAGCTTCTAGGATGATATTAGGTCAAGAAAGGTGGGCAAAGGGACCCCACCCTCTGGAAGATGCTGGGCACGCATGGAGTGGAAAGGGGCACTGGAGCTGGTTGGGATGAACAATGAGATTGGAGGGGAAGAGCCCAAGAGGGAAGGGAAGAGGTCCTGGAGCTCAGTTAGATTCCTGAGGTTAGTTTAGTTTCCTTGCCTTTTTTTTTTTTTTTTTTTTTTTTTGGGGCCCTTCACTCAGGGAAG
>SJYX01020722.1:55580-136046 GCA_006410675.1 Oreotragus oreotragus
AACTGTGTATAAGAGACAGGTTAGATTCCTGAGGTTAGTTTAGTTTCCTTGCCTTTTTTTTTTTTTTTTTTTTTTAGGGGCACTGCACTCAGGAAAGATGTTGCACTGAGACGGGGGCAGGCAGTACAGATTATGGTAAGAATCCGTCCTAAGAATGAACAATTTGGGCTGTAAAGATGTATGTTAATCTAATGAACCTTTGACCTTGTAAACCTTTAGTTTCTCACCTGTACCTTGAGGAGTCAGTGGATAATCTTATCATTTCTTCTCTCCTTCAAAAACTCCTCATTCCAAAAAGAACTGTCATCACTCCCCACCCCACCCCCTTTCACTGTTTAAAATACCCAGTTAGGGACCAATGCATCTTTGATTGGATAAAAGCCCTGGCAGAAGGGAAACCTGCAGGTAGCAGGCTAATTATTGTAATTACTCAGGTTTCCACGGCAAGAGAAATTAGCTCCCCACCCCCAAAGTCACTCATTCATTATAAAGTTACTGTATTTAGTTTCAGCATGTACTAGACACCACTGTCGTGCAAAGATAAACAAACAGAACAAAACGAAAATAAAATCAATACAAAAATATAGACCCAGCCTTGTTTCTTGCCCCAGGACAGATGAAGGTGGGGGTGGAGAATGAAAACCAAGATTAACCAAAGATTAATGAAGTAATACAAGGAAATATTTAACTATAATAGTAATAAGTGCTTTAAAAGAGAAACAAAGGGTGTTTACAGATTTAGAGAAGAGAAAATGGACTTACTTAGGAGGCTGTGTATTTGAGCTGAAAACAAAGTGATTAGGGAACAGAGTTTTCGTGCAGAGAACAGTGTGGACAAATGTTTATAGCAGAGGAGGCAGGATGAGCTAGTAGAACTGATAACAAGTTCAGGGATGTTGGAGAAAAATGCAAGATGATTCTTGGGGAAAAAAAATGTCAAAGGCCTAACTATATGGGTATTTTGTACTATGTTGGGAAAGTTTGCCTTTGTCTTAATGAGCCACTGTTTAAGGTAGGCGTTCATATGTGTATACAAGGCTTCCCAGGTGGTTCAGTGGTAAAGAATCCCCCTGCCAATGCAGAAGCTGCGGGTTCAATCCCTGGGTCAGGAANATGTCAAAGGCCTAACTATATGGGTATTTTGTACTATGTTGGGAAAGTTTGCCTTTGTCTTAATGAGCCACTGTTTAAGGTAGGCGTTCATATGTGTATACAAGGCTTCCCAGGTGGTTCAGTGGTAAAGAATCCCCCTGCCAATGCAGAAGCTGCGGGTTCAATCCCTGGGTCAGGAAGATCCTCTGGAGGGGGAATACTGGCAACCCACTCCAGTATTCTTGCCTGGAAAATCCCATGGACAGAGGAGCCTGGCAGGCTACCATCCACAGGGTCACAGAGTCGGACATGACTTAGTGACAAAATCAACAAGTAACAACGATGCTTTATCTATATATGCACTTGTATGCCAGAGAGAGGGGGAGAAGGCGGCTCTGGGTGGGGATGGGGTCAGGGGAGTGTGATGAGGCCGCAATAGCCAGTGAGTCTGCTGAGACCTCCAGGGCCCAGGACTGTGGTCTCACGGCTGTTTTACTGGTTAGAACTACGGATTCCGATGCTCTAGAATCTCTAGCTGTCCACCTGCCCAACTTCTGCCCCGACCAGGGACCTCTGGCCAGTTTCAGCGCCCATGGGGAATTTCAGTACCCTTCAGGGTTCAGGGCATCTCTTCAGGGGCTAGTTATGATGGAGACAGCTTCTGGATGCAGGAAGTGCATGCATTCTGCTCTTCAGATAGGGCCAGATGATGAAATTCTGCCTTGGAAATCAAACAGTGCATGCACGCACGCACACACACACACACACACACACGTACAACGGTTCCCTGCAAATCTGTCAGAAACCTGTTCCTTGGACAAATGATGATTTATGGGAGGCTGCTCCATTTCCCGCCTTTCTCTTGCTCTGTTTTAGGAGAATAAATCCAGACCATGTGTTTTTGCTTAGCCTGACACATTCCAAGCAAACCTTCTGTTTTCCATGTACTGGTGAAAGGTCCTCTCTTAAGAAGTAGAAGGAAAAAAACAAAAAGAAAAAGCGAGTCCCTCTGCCCCCATCTCCCCTGGGTGGCTAGAGGAGAGGCCTGTTAGCCACACCCTGGGAGTCCCAGGGAAGCCCCAGGGCAGCCTGAGGAACTGCTTTCAAGGCCAGATGCTAGAGTATGCCAACAGACGCCCTCTGCATTTCATAGGAACACCCCACTTCGGGCATGAAGGGTGCTGGGAGGGATGAAAGGTGCCCCAGTGGCCTTTCAGGTCCTCAGACTCATCAAGCACCTTCCCTCCTCTGAACTGCAGCTCTCACTGCCTGATACCCCCAGTTCACATCGCTGACCCCTCACCTCTCCCAGGGCTCGGCCCAGGTGACACCTCTGCTGAGTTGCCTTCCCTCGAAGACTGCTGCTGCTAAGTCACTTCAGTCGTGTCCGACTCTGTGCAATCCCATAGACGGCAGCCCACCAGGCTCCCCCGTCCCCGGGATTCTCCAGGCAAGAGTACTGGAGTGGGTTGCCATCTCCTTCTCCAATGCATGAAAGTGAAAAGTGAAAGTGAAATCACTTAGTCGGGCCTGACTCTTAGCGACCCCATGGACTGCAGCCCACCAGGCTCCCCCGTCCCTGGGATTCTCCAGGCAAGAGTACTGGAGTGGGGTGCCATTGCCTTCTCCCTCCCTCGAAGACTGCTGCATCCAAAGGAGGGCCCCATCACTTCTATCTCAGGGCCCTGTTTCTTCTAACCAATGACCACCTATGGGCATTATCAGAGTTAGTTCTCACTTGTTTTCACATCTCTCTTTCATTTGGCCAGTGATAGGCAAACTGTTGTATCCAATCCACTGCCCGTTTCTGTAAATAAAATTATATCGGGACACAGTCACTTATGCTCACTTCACAGACTGTCCCGGGCAGCTTTCACCACACATGGCAGAGGGCAGAGTGGAGCTGCTGTGCCAAACACCATACGGCACAGCAAAGGAACTTATCTACAAAACAGAAACAGGGTCACAGGCTTAGCGAACAAACTTATGGTTATCAAAAAAGAAAAGTGGGGAGCAATAAATTAGGAGACGGATACATACACATACTACTATACATTAAATGATCAACAAGGACCTGCGCTATAGCACAGGAAACTCCACTCAATAACCTGTCATAACCTATATGGGAAAAGAATCTGAAAAAGAATAGATACATTTATATGTATAACTGAATCATTTTGCTGTACACCTGACATTAACACAACATTGTAAAGCAACAAAAGAAAAAGAAAGACCACGTGCCTTTCTAAGTCTAAAATATTTACTCTCTGGCCCATTACAGTGAATGTTTAGTGACCTTCGTATTAAAGAAAGCAAACTTCATGAAGGCGGAGACTAAAAAAGCTTGTCTTCTTAAAAATCAGTGTTTGGCCCACAGTTGGCACTTGAAAAGTATTTGTTGAAAGACCCTTGCAAATGTTAGGCTGAGCGACAAGAGGTGACCTGCATCTTTAAACCTCAGAATCTTGTTGCTGTCGCTGCAGAAAGTATAAGGCTCGCCTTGTACTTAGTTTGGAGTTGAAAACCTGGAGAAGATAACTTTTGTCTCATAACATGGTATCCTTAGAAAAGACAAAAAGGTAAAGTTTTAAGAGAGTGAGAGGAAAAAAAAAAAAACCCCCTCAAACTCAAGTTTAAAAGACCAACAGAGATGTAAATATTAACAATTCTGATTTATGAGACCACCAACAGTTGTCCCTCATTACAATAGCAAACTCGAGGAAGGCAGCTTGAAAGCAGAGAAATACAAGCGGCTGAAAAAAAAGCGGGGGTCGGGGGTAGGGGTGGAAATTCATTACCTTGGTTTTTCTCCAAGTGGGCAAAGACTTCCTACTGATAGAAAGAGAGTGTTTGTGCAAATCTTAATTTGATAAAGCATTTGGGAAAACACTTTGTAAGCACAACCAATATTTTCAAAGTCCCTGCTATGGGAAAATATTAGGAACAATTTCACTAGACTCAATGATGGAATACTTTGAGAAATATAATTTGATCAGAGACATCCAATGTGGGTTTATATAAGGAAGCATTTAATACCTAGCCTGTTGGAAATAAGTTTCCTTGATAAATTACTACAGTGAGAGATAAGAGAGAGGCAGATATTTACATGCACTTCCCAAAAGCCTGGGGCACAGTTTCATGTACCAGCAGCTGGCCAATAAGACATATGAGAGAATGTTAGGAGACTGCTGCATGCATAATGCTCCAAACTCACTCACTCCATTTTTCAAGCTGAACAAAAAGTATGAAGTCAGGTGAACTGAGTGAACTTGATTATCTATAAGTAAAGCAAATGCTGAAAAACTGTAAAATCACTCAGTTCAACACAGTCAATCTTTTGAGACTTCTAGTGGTACTCATTTCAAATCTCATGGTCCAAATGGAATGGTGGCAGAGATGTCACACAAACTAGGATGGACGTGGAAGAAATAGCATCCAATCTGTGTTGTCAGGAGCTGAGCCACCTGGAGATCAGCAAAGAGGGACCTCTGTCCTGTAAGGCACGTCTGCTCTCCATCACCCACACACCTCAAAGCACATGTCCCTTAATACATCTCTAGTGGAGAAGGCTCTAAAAGCTAGGTATCAGTGATGAGTCCCAAACAAGCCTGGAGATCAACTGGGCCCGGAGCCAGGACCGGGGTGAGGACGGTGGAGGGGCCAGCACACTATTCAAGGAGGCGGCTCCTCCCAGATGCCAAGCCTACACCTACTCATCCCCCAGAGCGGGTGACGGGCCCGCTCCTGAGATGGTGAGCGGTGGGCATCACACTTGCCCTTCCCTACTCCAGACTCCTCACCTTGTGGTCTCAGAACAACTGAGCCCAGATGGATCACTCTCACAGGAAGAGAAATGGTGATTTCCTTCATTCAGAGTGTTGTGAAAGGGAAAAAAATCTTAAAATGCTAAATATCTATTAAAGATAAGAACAAAATTAAGACATAAGCTCATTCCCCCAACATTCAGGAGATAAGTAACAGATTAATTAGGGATGAAAATACGGTCACTCTAACAAGGAAAGTCCCTTGAAGTAAACCTGAAGCAGGAAGATGACGTTTGAGACCGTCATAGCTAAGCAGCCAGCACTGATAGGGTGGTTCTCTTTTGACTCTTGAACATGAACTTAATATAGCTATGAAATACTGAATTATTGATACTTTGCCCATTCTAGACAGTCCCCAAATATCGAGCTGGGACTTGCATTGCATCTTGACCGATGTTGAGTTAGGTCTGGAAAAGATGATGCCTGTTGGAGTGTGGTCCCTGTGAGTCCCTTGTTGGTGACCCCAAACAAGCGTTGTGCCAAGAGCACTCTGACAGAGCAGGGTCGCAAACTGATAAGACACAGCAACTCTGAGCACAGGCCGGATGCTTCCCTGTCACTCACCAGCCCTGCCACCTAACAGTTCCTTGTCTTTTTGAGGGCAAACCTTCCCCTTGACTTGGTGGTTCTGGTTTCAAGGTAAACAGCTCAGCCATCCCAACTAGAATGTCCTGGGGACTTCCCTGGCGGTCCAGTGGCTGAGACTCCATTCTCCCAACGCAGGGGACCAGGTTCAATCCCTGATCAAGGAACCAGATCTCACATGCTGCAACTAAAGGTTCAAATGCTGAAACTAAGGATCCTGCATGCTGCAACTAAGACCTGGAGCCGCCAAGAAAATAAGTAAATATGAAAACTGTATTTTGAAAAGCTATTAAAGGAAGAGAATGTCCTGCGATGCATTGCCTTCCCCACGGTGAGCTCCCCAACTCCTTCACCTCCCTCACTCTATCTCCGCTCTCACTGTTGCGCTGAGGGAGACAAGACCAGCCTTCTCGGTCACCCACAGGTGAGGTCTCAGCACCGGGGATCTCAACAAGGACAAGCACGCAGGAGCATGTGTTTCCTTCACCAGAGGCAGGCCTGAGTCTAGGTGCGCGTCATGTGCAGAAACGCCTGGAGAGATGCTATATTGATTATGAGATACAATTGTGAATTTTATTACCTTCTGGGAACAAATAAAAGCAAGGAAACATAAAAGCAAGAGTTCTGTGCCAGATGTAAGAACTAAACGCTACGGTTATCTGATTAGCATTAGAGACATGTGCTTCGAATGCGAAACACTTGTAAGTCTCCCCAGGTGAGCTCTCCATTTTCTCTGCGCCATTGATGTCAGACTTTTACATGCCTGCTCTCCTCAAATGGGACCCAGATGAAGTTCAGGCTCTTGCTGGAAGAGATTGAGGTGTTGGGCAGATTTCTCGGTTTTAAAGCAAGGGTGATTTTTTGAAGAGGAAGATGACACTCGGGGCCCTTGCTTGGAATCACCAAGAAGTAGGAGGCCAGAGAGGGCAGAGGCAGGCAGTGGTAGCGGCCCCTTTCGCTACACCACGAGGTGCCCGCTACCTGTGGGCATCCTCTTGAAAGTGTCAGTTCTGATGCAGGAAGCTGGTGTTTGACTCTACATATGAAACCTGACAAGGAGAGAACCTCCCAGTCACCACCATGGCCCAGACGTTAAATACATTTCTTTACATGTCCTCTGATTTCTCCAAATCCACCTCCAGGGAATCCAAATGTCCCGGATAACTAAACCTGTTCTGCCTGAAGAGTGCTGGGGAGTGGGGTGGGGCTTCTAAGGAGAGTTAGGTCATGCTATTCTTTCAAGACTTAAATTTAACAATATCAACTACTTTTTTAAATGACGATACTCTGTGAAAGAGAGCATGGGGAGAGACAGATGCTTGCACTCACTTCTGGAAGGAATATAAACGGGTAATGCCTTTCAGTTGGGCAATTTGGCAATATATCTCCAAGGCTCTTCCTGTGTGCCTAACCTTTTATTTAGCAAGTCTACGTGGAAGGAAATTGTCTGAAAAAGGCACAAAAATTATATGTAAAGGCTATTCATTGGAGCTCATTTAATGACAGAAAAAACGGGAAACCACCTACACTTCACAGCTGTAGGAGCTGGATGTCATGGCCCACTACTACAGTGGAAGGCCAATGGTCATTTAAAGGGAGGATGTTATTCAAAAATGTGGACAAAGGCTTGGGACTTCGCAGGTTGCGCTAGTGGTAAAGAACCCACCTGCCTATGAAGGAGACATAAGAGATGCGGGTTCAATTCCTGGGTCGGAAAGATCCCCTGGAGGCGGGTATGGCAGCCCACTTCAGTATTCTTGCCTGGAAAATCCCATGGACAGAGAAGCTTGGCAGGCTACTGTCCATAGGGTCGCAAAGAGTCAGACCCAACTGAAGTGACTTAGCATGTACTCAGACAGATGTTCTGTACATATTTTTAAGTGAAAAGGGGGTTTCCAAAGAGTATGCACAGTGCAATTTAATGCTATAAATATAAAATATAAATGTGTGTATGGTATGTGAGTAAGGGAGAAGAAGGACTGGAGGAAAATTGCACCAAAATGCTCATAGCATTGTGTGTCAATTATTTTTATATTTTGGCTTCTCTGCAATTTTTCTGCAGTGAATATATAACACTTGTGTAGTAACTAAAAAATAACAACAACAAAAAAATCCTCATTCCTTTGGCACCCCCGTCTCAAATCTTTGAGGTTTTTTTCATGACCTTGTTGCACCTGTCTTCTCTCTCATAGCTCTACTGCTGAGATGTTTGACGTGGTCAGCTTTCCTCTGCAGGAAGGATAATGCATTCGTTTCCCACTTTGCTTCCTCCCACGGAAAAGATGAGGTCTGCACTCTTAGACCCTCTCACACCTCCTGCTAGGTCTCTGTGCTGGCACGGGATTCTCTTTCCAAACTCTGCTCACCTGCTCTGGCAGGCTTTCAAATTCCTTCCTCACCACATTCCCCGAGCCTTGGAAAAGAGAGTGGGTTTTGAAGATTTCTCGCTACCCTCCTCCCTAAACATAAAGAATCATTGATCTCTCCCTGCCCACTAAATATGGCATTCATTCTCTTACAGCCTATCTCCTCCTCTCCTTGCCCAGGTCAGCGGAGCTGGGGCTATGTCTCATCACCATCGTTATCAGCAAGCTTTCTCACTCTCTGCTGCTCCCCCATGCCCTCACTCTGCCGTTACTCTTCTCGTGTCTCCCAACACAATCTGTAAATCTTCTTCCTTGCCTCTCCCTGTTAACCTGGAATTTCAAACTCGTCTCTTTCCAAATACGGCTGGTCTGGGAGCTCCAGTCTCTGCACTTGGCGGGCAGCAGGCTCTCATTCCTGTCGTCACCCTGGCAGACACCAGCCTTCACTGCCAGCATTGTCAATGGCATCCCTGGAAACTTCCAAAGGTATCTTTGTACTTGGCTCTGCTGGGTGCACTACAAAGGGAAATTTTCTGCAGACCTAATTGTAGACTCTTTTGAAGTACTTGTCTTCAAGGAGCATAAAATCTCATTGGGGAGATAGGACATAAACCTGAACTCACTCATCTGTAGCAATGCAGCGCCCACCTCCCCTGTCAACCCAAACTCCTTTCCTAAGGCTAGGGTAACTTCCATGCGTACCACAGCTGCCCCGGCTCTCACAGCGTCTGGGCTATATTCCTCTGCAGATCTTTGCCCTGTTGACCATGATCTCCTGTGTGAAACTCAGGAAATTTTCAGGCTCCTACTCAGCCACCCTTAGATTTGTCTCAGCTCTGACTTCTAGCTGTTTGACCTTGGGCAAATCACTCTACCTCTCTGATCTTCATCTATAAAATGATAACAGCATGTATCGTGTTCTGATGTGTTCAGAGGCCAAAGATACCCTAGTCAGAATCTGTAACGGGGGCTTTGCTTTCCTGGTCTAGGGAAGTTTGAGAAAATAACGCAGAGCATATTTTCTTTTCAGGAAACATTGAACCTGAAATAATAATAATCACTAATCTTTAGGATGCAGTCGCTTTCATCCCGCCAGTGGAGAAAACAAAGCCAGTCGAGGAATAAATGAGAGAACTGTTGCTGTGGTTTTGTGTTTTGGTTCCTCTTATTCCCCTGAGCGGACCCTTCTGTTTCCTCTTTAAACAGACACAGCAGAAGCAGTTAAATGAGCTCAGCCTGAATACAGACAAGCAGGGAGTCAGTTTTGGGGTTGTGATGAATAAATTATACAGAGGGTTTTGGCTTTTATTTTCTCCTCGGTTGATGTGTTATACCTTGAGCCACTGACCGCCCAGGCGCCAGTGTTTCGCTGGACAAAAATGGACACAGCTAACCTAGGCAGTCTGCGGCGGCAGGCGGCAGGCGGCTGGGCTGCTGGCTTCTGCATCGCCCCCAGCAGCGAGCGTGGCCGGTTTGGTTTGCTTCCCTCCTGCTCAGGGCAACAGCAGCAGGAAGGGAGCCTCTCCTTCTCCCAGGTTGCCCTGCGCATAGCCAGCCAGCCAACCTCAAGAGAAGCAGCCGATGGGGCTGCCCTGCTCCATTTAGCTGATTGACTCAAACACATCTAGATGGTTTTCTGACACGTTAGGTGTTGACAGCTTGATTAATGGAAAGGAGTCTCCCTAAATGTGTCTGTGACAGGTGCAGTCTCCATGAACCTTGCTTTTCTTCCCCTAGACTGCCCTAGCTCCTGAGGATGAGGAAAGGAGTGTTTAGTTCAGGTTCTCTTTGGGGTCCTCGAAACATTTCTCATTGTGATGGAAGATTAGTTAACACTCTTTTTTTTTCCTTGCCATCCTTCCCTTGAAATACAAGACCTCCTCAAGAAAACACCCCAAAACAAAAAAACAAATTCTTCTGAATGGAACTGTGTAAGAAAACCCAGAAACAATCTTTACAGAGTCCAGTGCTAAGGTGACTTCAGTCTACAAATTACATTGCTTACAGATGGCCTAGCAAGTTATAGCGTTTTTTGCAGGTTATCTCAAACTCACTCTTGCACCCTCATCTGTTATTTTCTATGCAGTTCTTTTTTACCCCAACTCCTAAACCAGAAGTACTCTTCTTTAAAAAAAAAAATAATTAAAAGTGGAGATGGGAAGGGAGTTTGGGAGAGAATGGATAAAATGTATATGTAGGTTGCTGTTCACCTGAAATTGTTAACAACAGTGTTAATCAGCTATATTCCAATAAAAAGTAAAATATTTTTTAAAAAGCCAACTGTCACCACTTAACCACCTCCTGGCTATGTGACTTTAGGAAGGTTACATTACCTCTCCAGGCCCCAGTTTCCTCATCTGCAAAATGTGGAGTTGATTACTCAGCAACTATCTATTGAATACTTCTTTTGTGTTAGGCATTTCTTAGGCATCACATGTGTGCTCATGAATTATGAATCACAGTCAAACAAGCCCCTTACATTAAAAGAGCTCGTATGCTGGTGGATAATTACAGGGCCCACCTCCTTTATTCATGTAGCCAACAACCACTAAACATCTTCCACAAGCCAGACGCTACTCTAGATGCTGGCGAGTCAGCGATTACAAAGGCGAGGTTCCTGCCCTCATGAAGCTTATGCACGTGCAGAAATCCTGTGAGGGCTGCCTGAGATAAAGCCAGGAAAGGTGTTCTGTCAGTGCCGGCCCGTTGTGAACATGCACTGTATGGTATTGTTGCTCAATTGCTCAGTCACGTCTGAGGCTTCGTGGCCCCATAAACTGCAGCATGCCAGGCTCCTCTGTCCTCCACCACCTCCTGGAGTTTGCTTAAATTCATGTTCATTGAGTCGATGATGCTATCTAATCATCTCACCCTCTGTTGCCCTCTTCTCCTTCTGCCTTCAATCTTTCCCAGCATCAGGGTGTTTTCCAATAAGTATGTTCTTTGCATCAGGTGGCCAAAGTATTGGAGCTTCAGCTTCAGCATCAGTCCTTCCAATGAATATTCAGGGTTGATTTCCTTTAGGATTGACACGTTTGATCTCCCTGCTATCCAAGGGACTCTCAAGGGTCTTCTCCAAAACCACTCTTCAAAAGCATCAATTCTTTGGTGTTCAGCCTTCTTTATGGTCCAACTCTCACATCCGTGTAAGACTACTGGCAAAACCATAGCTTTCACTAGATGGAGATTTGTCAGCAAAGGGGTGTCTGTGCTTTTTAATATGCTGTCTAGGTTGGTCATAGCTTTCCTTCCAAGGAGCAAGCGTCTTTTAATTTCATGGCTGAATCGTCATCCACAGTGACTTTGGAGTCCAGGAAAATAAAGCCTGTAACTGCTTTCACTTTTCCCTCTTCTATCTGAAGGGCAAAAATGAAGTGATGGGACTGGATGCCATGACCTTAGTTGTATAGTGACCCTCAGTTTCCTGGTGACCCTTGCTCTGATCACCAGCATGCTCACTACTGCCACATGTGAATCACTTTTGATCACAGAGCAGTTAATTTGGACACAGGGCTCTCATGCTCTACATCTGCCTTGGACACCTGTGAGGCTGGGAAAGTTCAGCCTGTGGAGATGAACTGGTTAGGTAGTTGCAGGGATCAGAGAGTCATTACTTCCATGCCCACCTATGTGGTTATAACTAATGCAAGTTAAAATAGATTGGAGTTTCTCCTGTCCTTGACAATCCTACCCCTCCCCATCCCTAACCTAGGACCACAGACTTTATAACTGCATCTCAAGGTCACATTTCAACTTCAACATCCATTTTCCTGCTGCCTAGGATATCTGGTTGCAATTGCTGAGAAGTGGATTTTATTTTTAATAAAAATAAAAGTGTTCAATAAATACCTATGGAAATGAAGGGAAGAGAAAAGTGTTCAAATGCTCACAGAAAGTGAGCAGAAAACCAGGGCATCCCAGAGTCCCCTGCTCCCTAGACACCTCTGCTGTGAAGCTCTTCTTTTCCCTGCAGAGTACCTCCAGAGAGCCCCCTTCCATGTTCCCTTCCACGTTCCCTCTCCTGAGAATCTTCCAAAGGTAACACACTGTCCAAGGTCCCAGGACATCTCAAGGAATAAGAGAATTGAATCCCTGACCTCCTGGACTTAGCATTAAGGACACAGTGAACAAATACGACTACAGATGAAAAGAATAACTGCAGACTAAGATAGGTGTTGGGCTTCCCTTGTGGCTCAGCTGGTAAAGAATCTGCCTGCAATGCAGGAGACCTGGGTTCGATCCCTGGGTTTGGAAGATCCCCTGGAGAAGGGAAAGGCTACCCACTCCAGTATTCTGGCCTGGAGAATTCCATGGACTGTATAGTCCATGGGGTCACAGAGAGTCGGACACGACTGAGTGACTTTCACACACACAGCCAAGATAGGTGTTCTATAGGAAGCAATCCTGGCAATGGGGGAGAAAGTACGCAGAGCTGGCCATATCGGATGGGCTTCCAGGAAGTTTCTCTGAAGAGGTGGTGACCCTTGAGAAAGGATCCAGTGGCAAGAAGACCTAAAAGGGCATTTCTGACAGAGGAAAGCACAGGTGTTCTCCCAGTGGAGCAGGAAAGGCGGGAGCGAGAAGCTGAGAATGGTCTAGGCTGAGTCTGTGCAGGGAAGGAAGAGGCAGGGCACACATGATCTGAGGGGCCAGGTGAGGACTTCATCTGACCTGCCTTGCTGGATGGACTGGTGGGGGCAGAAATCAGAGCATTTCCAGAAGAATGCCTCTTAGGCTTTTGCCTGGAGCAGCTAGGCAGATTAGAGCAGACCCTTTCTCTAGGGTCTGCTGTAGGGCAATGCTGGTGAAGATGCCCCAGGCTTCCCTGAGGGCTCAGTGATAAAGAACCTCCCGGCCAATGCAGGAGATGCAGTTCAATCCCTGGTCAGAAAGATCCCCCGGAGGAGGAAAGGGCAACCCACTCCCGTATTCTTGCCTGGGAAATCCCGTGGACAGAGGAGCCTGGCGGGCTACAGTCCATGGGGGCACAAGAAGTGAAGTGAAGTCGCTCAGTCGTGTCCGACTCTTTGCGACCCCATGGACTGTAGCCTACTAGGCTCTTCTGTCCATGGGATTTTCCAGGCAATAGTCCTGGAGTGGATTGCCATTTCCTTCTCCAGGGGATCTTNGAGCCTGGCGAGCTACAGTCCATGGGGGCACAAGAAGTGAAGTGAAGTCGCTCAGTCGTGTCCGACTCTTTGCGACCCCATGGACTGTAGCCTACTAGGCTCTTCTGTCCATGGGATTTTCCAGGCAATAGTCCTGGAGTGGATTGCCATTTCCTTCTCCATGGGGTCACAAGAGTCAGACACAACTGACTGTGAGCGTGGGTGAAGATGCCCCAGGTCTTACGCTTGCGTCTCAGTTTCCCTCCTTGCTAACTGAGTGCCCTTCTGGGAAGGACCATCGCCTCTGGCGGCCAGTTTCCTTCCTTGTGAAAGCGGTGTAACAGCACCTACCTTAGGAATGCTGTAGGGGCTGAGCCACAGGGTGCTCGGTCCAGCACCCAGTACGCAACGTACTTATAAAGAGGGCTTTCCCTGAGGTCGGTTCCTGCCTCTCCCCTTGCTGTCTGCTGGACTCATACCTGTATCTGCCTGCTCTGGCTCCGGGTTTGCTTGTGTGCTGGGCGTGAGCAGCGTGCAACTTCTCACTCACACTTCAGGGCAGCTGTTGTCACTCTGTTCTCTCCTCCCATCTATGGGGTCAAATGCATTCTTTCCCAAGTCCTTCCTTCCTCTCCAAGCTGTGCCACAAATGTCCCCCACATGTATTTTTAAGTTCCCTTCTCCTCTCGAGGTGTAATTTCCTGGTAAAAGCAGAGATTAAGAAGTGTTTGGATGAGCTGAGATGCTGGCAATGATGGGCATATTTTCCTTAGATGACCTCTGAAATTCTTTCCAACTTAGGGAGGCTAAGCTCCAGCCGAATATAGATTTTGGGTATTGTCCCTGCGGAGCCCAAAGGAATGAAGGGACACAAACTAGTCCCTTCTGTCCTGTTTCCATGCCTGTCAAGAGCATGACTGCAGGTTTCTAATTGTTGGCTTCTGATTCACTGTCAGAAGCAAAAGTATCTAGAATAACTTTTTTCCCTCTGTTCACTGAAAAATTTTAAACAGTATTATTGAGACATAATTCATATACCTTAAATTCACCCATGTAAAGCATACAATTCAATGCTACTGCTAAGTCACTTCAGTCGTGTCCGACTCTGTGTGACCCCATAGACGGCAGCCCACCAGGCTCCCCCATCCCTGGGATTCTCCAGGCAAGAATACTGGAGTGGGTTGCCATTTCCTTCTCCAATGCATGAAAGAGAAAAGTGAAAGTGAAGTCGCTCAGTCTGTCCGACTGTTAGCGACCCNACCTGTCTCTTATACACATCTAGATGTGTATAAGAGACATCCCCCATCCCTGGGATTCTCCAGGCAAGAATACTGGAGTGGGTTGCCATTTCCTTCTCCAATGCATGAAAGAGAAAAGTGAAAGTGAAGTCGCTCAGTCTGTCCGACTGTTAGCGACCCCATGGACTGCAGCCCACCAGGCTACTCCGTCCATTGGATTTTCCAGGCAAGAGTACTGGGGTGGGGTGCCATTGCCTTCCCCGATACAATTCAATAGTTTTTAATATATTCACAAATAAGTACAACGATCACTATAATCAATTTATAGTTTTCATTGCCTCAAAAAGAAACCTCATACCCCATCCCCCCATCTCCATCACTAAACAGTCAATAATCTACTATTTTTTCTCTTTAGATTTCCCAATTCTGGATTTTCATGTGAACTGAATCATGAAACACATACATTTAGTGACTGGCTTCTCTCATTTAGCATGTTTTCAAGAATCATCCATGTGTTAGCATGTATCAGTATTTCATTACATTTTATGGCTGAATAATATTTCATCGAATGGATATACCATAGTTTGCTTATCTATTTGTCCTTTATGGCTACTTGGAATGTTTTCACTTTTGGGCCATTACAAATAATGCGGCTATAAGTATCTGAGTACCAGACTTTGTGTGGACATGTGATTTCATTTTTCTTTAGAAATAACTTTTAAAAATTTATCTTTGAACAAATTTTCCCACTGTGAGGATGTTAATTACCACTACCATAACAAAGGATATATATCAGGTTAGTTGATGTTAGGAACTATGCTAAGGATATCTCATCAAATCTTCATACCACTGGCTTGAGATAGGTACATTTTTATCTGTGGTTTACAGATGAGGAACCTGAGGCTTATAGAATCCAAATAATGTAAGCGAAAAGAGAAACTCCTAGACATCAACCAGAAGAGATATGTTTTTCTTCTTAGGAAACAAACGTGAAAGACATAGAGTGATTCTGAAATTTTTTTCTTCCAAAGGGTCATAAGATATCTGTGACACTAAGATACAATCTCCCACAATTTTATATTCATTCTTCCAAAAAAGAAATATATTTGCCTTTATAGTTTGCATCCAAAGCCACCTATCCATTCTCTAATAACTCTAATATACAGGAAAATGTTGCTACAAAGACTACAAAAACAAATATATGCATCAATACGTACAGACTTTATGTTTATCCCATAACCCTGACAAACCTATGTTCTTGGTGGCCCAGTTTCTACAGAGTTATATGTAAAGTAGTTGCACCATCACAGGTGATTCAGAGAATTCTAACATTTACTCGAATCTCTAAAAGGAAGACTTTTCAGACACTCTTCCTCATGATCTCTATGTGTCCTGTATATTCCGCATGGAGGCCTGCACACTCTTTGCTAACATACCCCATGCCTCAGTCAGTCTTGCCATGTTAGGTTGCCTTTCAGATCCTGTCTCTCTACTTGTTCTCCAGATTTATATCATAAGAAATATAGCAACTAGGTTGGTCCAAATGGGACTTTCCTTTGGAGAACAGGATTCAGGAGAGGCAGCAGGGAATGGGGGAGCAGAAAAAACTAAGGGGGCAGAGAAGGAGAGAGTGGGTACATA
The DNA here is from genome assembly GCA_006410675.1 of Oreotragus oreotragus. Classification (NCBI taxonomy): domain Eukaryota; kingdom Metazoa; phylum Chordata; class Mammalia; order Artiodactyla; family Bovidae; genus Oreotragus; species Oreotragus oreotragus. Next base: position 71,435 of record SJYX01020722.1, read on the forward strand.
TAATTACATTTCTTTTACAGTGCATTCATTCTCCACTTCATTTTTTCATTAGCAAAAATGGGAAAATTCTGACTTGCTTAAAGGGTCCCACCCAGATCACATGACTAATAGATTATCATGAAAGGCAACTGTGAACACGATCAGCAGGATATTAAAATGAATAATTTACCTAGTTTTGACTAGAATGCAAATGACTGACATTACATGGATAGCTGATTTTCATTATTTGCAGATCCCATCTTTATAAAATTCTCCTACTTATGAAATTTTATCTGTAACCCCCAAAATCAATCCTCACCATGCTTTTGAGTTCATTTATGGCCATGTGCAGACAGGGGAAAATCCTGAGTTGCCCAACGAGCAGGTTCCTGGGTCAGGTCAGACAAGGCCATAGTCCACCTTCTCGTCTCAGGCCTCATGGAGATGGCTGGAGGTGGGGAGTCTGGGGGCAGGGCTGGGCAGCACAAGATCAGCTCTCAGGCCAATTGGATGGAGTTTAAGCCCAACTTTGGCATCGGTTTAGTAGAGCGGCCTCAAGCAATCCACTTACTACTTGTGAACCTTATTTTTCCTTTCATAAAAGAGGAAACAAAATCTACCAGGATGATCTGCTTCTAGGAATTAAGATGATGATTTATGGGAGTTGTGTGTGTTTGTGTGTGTACATATTTTCCCCTAGGGGCAATGATTCAGTATTCACTAATTTATGTTCGAGGTGACTTTATAGTCTATATAACTATCGTGAATAATATGAATTGACTGTATATATTGGTTTCATGGCCCTGGGGTGAGTTGGATCATGAAAAGGAATCTACACTCAATCTTGGAAACTAGCAGAGAGCTGAGTATTCTGCTTAGGACTCATCTGGCCAGAACTGGTAAACTCAGATCTTTGTCTGTTTCTCTAAAACGTCACAAAAATTTAGATGTGGGAGACCTCAGGCTTTAAAGATCATCTGTCTCTTTTCTTTCTTTTTTGTCTTACCATGGACCTTTTATTAAAATGCAATCTGACATGAAACCCTTAATATATAAATCAGATAAAAGTAGAGCTATATCCATGCAAGCAGGGACCCAGGGGAACCTGGAGTCTTGACAGCTAGGAATTTCCTCATTTACTTTCTCCCTTTTCAGCTCCTGAAAGGGTCCCAGGGGCATGTGCAGAGAATCTGACCAGCGTGTGTGAAGATCACGAATTTAGCCCAAGCCCAGTAGCCACATGGTCTGTTGGAGTAAACTCAGTCTCCAAGAGGTAATTCCCTAAAAGGATACATTTTCAAAGTCCTAAATAGTAAGGCCTTCAAGTTTTGTAAGATGGTACCACCCTGGCCCATCTGGTCTCTCTGGGTACTAAACGGTCAGCTAAGACTTGCCTCTAATTCACCTTTGGTATCGCCAACACACATGGCATCTGGAAAAGCATAAGGAAGGATTTTTCCTGGTTCACAAGGAGGACATCAAAAATATTAGCTGATTTCAACCCTAAAATAGGAATATTCAACACTTACAAATAAATTCTGGGCATCTGTAATCTATTTCAACAGTATCAAGGGGGAAAGGGTTGTATTTCTAGTTCACAAGGCTTTCATGGAAAATACAGATAATTACAAAGTCATAACTATAAAAGTTATCTCATTCTCCTCTACTTTGGGATACCTTAAATCATACATTTAAAAAAGGATGGAATCTAGCTATTTATTCACCTCCTTACCCATCTAAATATTTTCACTGAGCTTGCTCTAAAGTTTGGAAAATTACTATCCAGAGGGATCAAGTGTCTTGTTCAAGGTCACACAGCTAGTTTGTAGTGGAGCTAGGCCCAATTTGAGGTCTCCTGATGTTTGATTCACTGCCTTCTAGATTCTTTTTTTTTTTTTTTTTTTTACTGAAGTCACATCTGTAAGCACATTGGACTTACAAAACAGAACTCCATTGCTCAGCAAAAAGAGAAAAACCCATCATCGTTCTAGATCAGGGTAGATCTTGGCCTTGAGTACTCCAGGGAAGGCTGGATCTCAAATGAAAACAGAATTTAGAAAGGTAAGTCCCTGGGACTCTCCTGGTGGTCGAGTGGTTAACGCTCCGTGCTCTCGGTGCAGGGGGTGTGGGTTTGAGCCTTGCTTGGGGAACTAAGATCCTCCACGCTGCACAGAATAGCAAAAAAAAAAAAAACCCAAACATAAAATTTAAAAAATAAACACAAAAAGGTAAGATCCTTTTTTGGCTTTTGAGTTTTGAAGGGAGCACATTCTGGAGATTTATGAGTGTTTTAAGGGATTTTCAAGGGTTCGTATGATTATACTGTTGACTTTAGAATCAAATGTTTACATTCAGTGGGCTGCATTGTATTTCCTGCCCCAATATTAATAGTTCCACTTAAAGACCCTGTTGGACTCTGGAATCACTGGAGAACAGAGGAGAGGTAGCTCTTTAAAAACAGCAGTTGAAAATGTGGTCATCTCTATCTGTAGGGAGGGGCTGTCACCCGCTAACACACCCTTAGCCTTTTCCTATGAGGATGGGGGGAAAGTGGCAGTGTCCCTTGAGGAATCCTGCTCCATTTCTGAGTCTGCCCTCTTGGCCTCAGGGGGCTGCTCTTGAGGGTGGCGGACCATTCTCTTTCCAGGGTTGGCCACCCATCCCCAGGGTGTCCTTAGGCTGGTGCTCTGGTCAGGCAGAAAAGTCACTATAAGGGACAAACAGGCTACATCAAGCAGAAATGCTGGCACATGGAGGATGGGGCCACCTGGGCAAAGGATTTCTCAGTGCCTGGTAGATGATATCCAGCCCACTCCTCTTCAGCCTACACAGATAGCTGAGGAGCAAAGGGATTGGGTATAAGACGCACCTCGCTGGCCAGGGAAGCCCTGTGCAGGCCCAGTCTCTCCAGTCCTGGGGAGGAACCAAGACCAGGCTCTGCGCAGTCAGCTCTGGTTCTGAACTCCTACTTCTGCTGAAATGGACCAGCTTATGGGTCATCTGGCTGATGTGACATGAGCCGCTCCTGGCATGCACCACGCCAGCCCAGCCAAGAAGCCCAGCCTCTCCTCCTGCACTTACGAGCATCACACCCACTCACCCAGGCACACAGACACACAAGGACACGCACAGACTAGACACACAGACACGCAAACACAGACATACACAGCATCTGTATAAGACACAGACCGATGGGAAGGCTACGGAGGCGGAGGAAGGCTGAAAAATGAATTTTAAGCGTCTCTGTTCTTAAAAGAACTCAGCCACAGTTCTCTGCAAGGCTCCACTTCCTGTTCTCCCCGGGAGCCTCCCCTTTGTTTCCCTCTCTTGAAAGAGTCCTCCAGAAAGCTGTTCTTCCCTTGTGCTGCGCTGTGCTAAGTCACTTCAGTCATGTCCCATTCTTTGCAACCATATGGACTGTAGCCCGCCAGGCTTCTCTGTCCATGGGATTCTTCAGGCAAGAATACTGGAGTGGATTGCTATGCCCTCCTCCAGGGGATCTTCCCGACCCAGGGACTGAACCCTCCTCTCTTGCATCTCCTGCATTGGCAGGCAGGTTCTTTACCACTTAGCACCACCCGAGAAGCCTGTTCTTCCCCACTTGCTCCCATTTCATTAGTCAGGACGATTTAACTCGGCCAAATCCCCACCTCCAAGGGGCAGTCCTACTCTTGGAATGCATCCAGACCTATCGGTGGGACTCCCATTCATTCTCACTTTCACAAGCAGAAGGCAACAGGACAGAGATGAACTTCGACAATGGATTCTGCTTCTTTAAAAGCCAAAGCATCTAGGGTTGATTTTCATTTTAACAGCAATACATATCTCTCTGTAAACCACCAACTTCAGCCTTACCCTGGCCTAGTAACTTCATGACCTCATGGCCCAGAGCAATGTGAACCATTGTAGGCATCAGGTGCCAGCCATGACTCTAGGGGCCCTTCATTCATGATCCCTTACAAAGCAGGCACTATCATTATCTCCTTTTCTTGTTGCTTACACTCTGAGGCAGGTCTGACTCTTTTGAGATGCCGTGGACTGTAGCCCACCAGCCGCCTCTGTCCATGGAACTTCCCAGGTAAGGAACACTGCAGTGGGTTGCTATTTCCTTCTCCAGGGCATCTTTTCAATCGCGGGACTGAACCCGCGTCTCCTGCACTGGCGGGTGGGTTCTTTACCGAGTCACCTGGGAAGCCCTTCCCCCCTTTACAGGGAGGGAAACAGGATCAGGGAGAATTCGTGACTTGCTTAAGGTTGCAGAGCTAAGGACAGTCCTCAGGATTCATCTTCTTGACTCTTCCATGATGCTCTTTAATGCAGGTCACTGCTTCTACTGTCCCCTTCATGACTGCCGAACCAAACTTCCTGGGGGAACTGAGGACTGGATTCCCACGGGTGCAGAGAAAGTAATGAAAGGGGCCCCAGAGGCTGTGCATTTCACTGCCTCGTCATTGCCAGAGAGCCTTTTCAACCTCAGAAAATGCAGCATTCCATGCTAACCAATCATCTGAAATTCCTGCAATAAATGAAAAAATAAACACACAGCTGAGGATATAATTCAGCTAACCTCACACCCAAATGAGGCTGATTCCAGATAGAAAGCAGATTTTCATATTTACTGTATGTGACAGCTGGAGGAATTACATGAATCATCTGTCTATCTCCATCGCCTCGTTCCTCCTGTGCTATATGTATCTATCCCTGGGGTTGTCTGTCTTCCTATTCCAGGAAGACAGATCAGGGTAGTTTCAATTATTAATTCCATGTTTAGATCACAGTAACACCAGTTCCAGTTCAGTGACCTGCAGTTCCTATTGATTTAAGTGATGAATTATCTACACCACAATGTATTATTAACTTTATTTTGTCTCTTATTCCTTCTGCATTCATGCATCAAAATAATAAAGCACCATTCACAGGCTAAAAGGACCTGTTTCCTTTCTCACATTTCCCAGAAGGGCGAAACCAATGCACACCAGGGAGGTAATTACAGAGATCTGGGGATGGGACTGCGTATTTATTTTGCTTGTGAATTATTTATCTCAGCTGTAAATTTGGGGGGCGGGGTAGACTGTAGAACAGGGATTTTTGTGTAGTGGCAGGGATCTGAATGGGGCACAAAGAGGCGTAGGAAGAAGTTAATGGAGACAAGTGAAGAATGGAACCTTGGAGATTCCAAGGAATCAACATAATTTCAGCTCCAAAGGTCAAGGTTTAGGAGTCTGTCTGTCCCGATACTTATAGGAGGACGGGTGTGGGTGTGATGACGACGGTAAAACCCTGATGGGATGGAGGCAGAAAAGAACATCACCTGCCTCTTGCAAAGCCTGCGCATTGTCATAGCAAGACCTATGGGGCCAAGGTTAGACCCCAGTGCAAGAGAGAATCAAGAATGTTTGGCTGAACTTTGCTGATGTTTGGCTGCTTACCAGCACCTTCCTCTTTTTTGGATAACAGCTCATTGACCTATTACATGCTGAGGAATTGCTTTTTCCTGCCTACAGTCTGGTAGGTCAATGAATCAAGATGTCCTACTGATCCCTGGCCAAGCTGGGCCACTGAGTTTCTCCCTCCATGGCCTTTAAATTCTATATAGGCAAAGGGGCCAAAAAGCTGAATGCAGTTGACATCACTGACATCTAGGTACAACCACTGAAAGATGGCTGCTCTCAAGACCCTCTGAAGCCGATCAGTGTCAGTCTTTGTAAATCCCGTTTTTCAACCATGTCTTGGAGATGTCCACCCTGTATGCTTTTCAAATATCCTCTTTAGATTAACTAGATTTGTTTCGTTGCTGGCTAAACAGCCAAAGGACTTGGCTCTATCTGCAGAGTCACTGATCTCTGAGAGACAGGAAAAGGAAGATGCTGGAGACAAGTCTGCCTCTCACACGATCAAGCAACAATTTTGTAAGGATGGACAGGCAGGCAGGAAGTGAAAACCTTCCCCTGTTCACTTTTTCATTCAAGCTGAACCCAACGTTCCAGCCTCCAGGATTCCTGTTGGAGTGACTCCCAAAGTCAGAAGGGCTGGAGAGACACCCCACCTGGCAACCCCGCCTAAAGGGAAGACCTCAGTGTAGGCTGCCTGGGGTCAACCCCAGAGACTAAGGACTGACACCCAAGAGCTCCCAGCTTGAAAGGGGAGGGGAGGAGGCTGAATGCATAAAGGTTTCCCTGTGCAGACAATCGGAGGGGTACCTGGGTCCCATTCCTAACTCATGGCACTCAGAGACAGTAGGAAGAGGTCTCACCGAGGGCTGCTCCCAGTCTCCACAGCTCTCTGGGCAGCCTTGGTATGGAAACAGATGTCCTGACTGTTTCGCTGCAGTTCCCAGTTGCCACCCCTCTGGCCTTCCCCTGCGGTTCTTCTCCCGGCTCCCTTCTCCCACATGACGTGCACAGAACCTGTAGCAGGTAGTGTCTGGTTCCGCCAGTCAGCCCAGCACCTTGCAAGAACTAGAATGGCTGCCAAGGCCAGAGATATGAGTTCTTTCTCTTTCCTGAACTTCACCAAATAAGGAGAAGAGGATCAGAAAACCACCGTGATTAGATTATATGGAAGAGGGTCAAAGATTAAAAATCCGCTGCCTCTCATTATTAGAGGAGGGATGACAGATTCAGACCAGAGCACAAGAGAAAATACATTATTTCAAAACAGGATATGAAACCCAGTCCCAGGCGATTAGTCTCTGTTAAGTAAATTTACTATCTAATCTTTTAACTGTCTCCCGAAATTGCCGGGCCAAGGCTCCCTCCCTCCTCCTGGTTGGAAGCTCAACCTGGGATGGTGCAGTCAGCTGCCCTGAGCTCCATCAGCATGCCAGTGGAACTGGGACTCCTCTCTTGGGGGAGAGGAGGAAGGGGTTAGAAGCAAAACACACCTCCTAATAAAAACAGGATGTGTGCTCCACAGACCAGCCCAGCCAGAGGAAGGACTGGGATGGAGGGCCCCGACACTGCCCTGCCTTTGGTTTCTGAGCCAGGCTCATCAACCAGGAGACTGTGCTTCTTCATCACTGTTGGGCTCATCTCGGGAAAACGAGACTCCCCTCTTTCCATGCAGCCCAGAGAGGACCGCATGCCAAGGAATCCCACGCTCCCGGAACTGTTCTCAAACCAGATCAACCTTCAAAGCCTTGATTTTAAATGAAAGCTGCTTTGAGGGCCAAATGCCACAGGCCTGTGCTGGGCCGAGAGCACTCGATGATGTGCGCTGGGAGGCCAGACGGTCCCCTGCACCATCCGAGTGGCGAGGAAACAGAGAGAAAACGCGATGCAGTGAAAACTAGGCTCCGTTTCCCAAAATCTCTCTTGGCTTTGCTGCCGCGGTCAGCTCAGAGAGGCACAGGACCTCAGGCCCAATGCAACAGCTTCCCTCCTCCGTTTACCAAAAGGAACTCATTATTTTTTCTTTTTTTGTCTCTGGGCTTCACTATTTTTTCATCGTCTGTTTAGTCTAAAAGGCTGAACTATCGCACAAAGAAAGTTCTCTCCAAGAATGAGTTTTCCAGAGAAGGCTCTTCAGACTAGGCCAGTGTGTGCCGCGGAGAATGGGGCATGTGTTAACAGGAGGGGGAGGGGTGGAGCTGGACTCCTGGGAGGACTCCCGAGGAGGCGCTCTGTTTGTGTGATTTATCCTTTCTGGAAAATCCAAACATACAAATGTGTCTGCTGCAAGGCAAGGGCAGACGGGGGACACAGGCTCCCAAACAAAGCTAACCACATACCGCTCACCTCTCCCGGGACCCTTGTCAATTTTAACCTTTGTAGGTTTCAACGAAAGCAGATCAAAGGGCGGTACCCGTCCTTTAGCTAGGGATCAGCAAGCATCATCCCTCTCTCTCCTCAGCCCTCAGCACACCTCACACAGAACCCTGGATGGGAGAGACCTGGCAGAAAGGTTTCCCTCAGTTCCTGGGCCTCAGAGCCTGACATTGTCACCTTGTCCATCAACGAGGCAGAAACACCCAACTCTGAGCCCCTGAACTTCTGGAGAATGGGACACAACCCCCAAGAGAACCCAAGCTTGTTCCATCTAGGAACTGTCTGTTCACATTAGATTCTATTCCTATTGTAGAAGAGCTGAGACCAGTCCTGCATGCCTCTCTCCCCGGCATAAGTTGTACTCGGGAGCAATGCCCCTGGTATGAGGCTGTGTGACAGCTGATGGAGACGGCAGATGGAACTAAGAACCTTTGCTCACTCAGACATCATCTGTCCAAGGGCAGGGCCGCTTCCTAGGAACTGTGCTCAGGGCTTTGAAACACGTGCTTTTAGCTGAGCTTCAGGACAGTCCTGTGGAGTTAACACTTTTACTTTCCTCCCTGTTATTTGTCTTCCCAGGTAGCTCTAGTAGTAAAGAATTGCCTTCCAGTACAGGAGATGCAAGACACATGGGTTTGATACATGGGTTGGGAAGATCTCCTGGAGTAGGAAATGGCAACCCACTCCAGGATTCTTGCCTGGAAAATCCCATGGACAGAGGAGCCGGGTGGGACATGGGGTCGCAAAGAGTCGGACACGACTGAGTAACTAACACTTTTTCTTTTTGTTATACGGAGGCAACTGAAGCTCAGAGTGCGAGTCCCGAACATCAGTCACCCAGCAGAGTGAGGGTTATGACCAAGGCCAATCTTTCTCCACAGTCCAAGGTCTCGTCTCTCCATATTGACTTGTCCAGTGTGACAAGGCTTCAGGAAGGCCCCAGAATTTTCCATGACCTTTGATCCAGTGCTTACAAGGCTACAGACTTCACTTAAGAAAATAATCGTGAAGGCAGACAAAATGTATTTACAAGGATGTTCAGTAACACTATTTCAGGAGAAAGTGGGGTGTGGGGAAATATGCTGTGTGCTGCGCTTAGTCTCTCAGCTGTGACTGACTCTTTGCAACCGCATGGACTGTAACCCGCCAGGCTCCTCTATCCGTGGGATTCTCCAGGCAAGAACACTGGAGTGGGTTGCCATGCCCTCCTCCAGGGGATCTTCCCGACCCAGGGATCGAACCCAGGTCTCCCAAATTGCAGGCAGATTCTTTACCAGCTGAGCCACCAGGGAAGCCCAGGGGTAAATATGGTATTGGTTAAATAAAGTATTAGGTTGGCCAAAAAGTATATTTGGGTTTTTTCTGTACCATTTTATGGAAAACCCAAACATTTTGGCCAACTCAATACTTTATTTATTACTTTATTTATCCATATGAGAAAATTTATTATTTATTTAACCACACAGTAGAATATGGCATAGTCATTAAATCATTAGGCTAGATTATTTAATGACATGGGAATGATTATAATAAGTCAAGTGAAAAAAACAGATAGTGTAATCACACGTCCATCAATAAAGTAATGGATAGATCCACTTTGATATAGTCATACAATGGAATTATATTGCCATACAATGGGATTCCCTGGTGGCTCAGATGGTAAAGAATCTGCCTGCAATTTGGGAGGCCTGGTTTCGATCCCTGGGTCAGAAATATCCCCTGGAGAAGGGCAAGGCAACCCATTCCAGTATGCTTGCTTGGAGATTCCCATGGTCAGAGGAGCCTGGCGGGCTATAGTCCATGGGGTTGCAAAAAGTTAGACACAGCTGAGCAGCTAACACGCACACATACAATGGCATACTTCAACGCTATGGAAAAGAACGATTGAGTTCCAGACAAACACTGACTTAAAAGAATTGCTTCTTTCTGCTAATTTGCATTTTACCTCCAAACACACTATTTTTTAAATAAGAATAAACCATTAAAGACTGTTTTCAATAGTCATGTGTAAGGCACTCTTTTTAGAAACTGACTCGATACACGATTTTGTTCAGTGTGTGACAAAGATATTATGTATGAGCAAGGTGACTTTTGTCTATCAATATGCTTGCAGTCTGAATCATACGTGGGCTGATTCCTCATTGTGTGCTGGGCTCTCTGTAGAATGTACTAGGCTTACTGTGGAATGTACTGGGCTCACTGTGGAATGTGCTGGGGTCTTGCTCACAGAGATTTGACTCTGCAACAGGTCAGACCTTGGGAAGTGGGAAGATCTGAGGGAGGTAGGGATCAAATCAGGAGGGAGACAGGGTAGAGGAGACAAAAAACTGTGAAAAGGCTTGGAGGTTTCAGAGGAGGTGGGGGGCTTACTCCATCCTCAAGAACGGAAGTACCAGTGCTTCCGGCAGATATTCCAGACACAGATCCTCCCTCCAGCCCATCAGAACAGAACAGAACAGCATAAGTAAAGCCTCAGGTGGCAAGGCCAAAAGCAGAGAGCAGGCCTCACCGTCTGGCCCGGTTCCCAACACACTCCCTGACCGTAACCGTTGCAGACTGGGATGAACAGGCTGCCCGGCACCCCGCCCCTCCCCCTCCCGCCCTCTGCTGTAATAACCAGAAGTCTTAATTTCTTCTTTGATCAATAACTCCATGCCTGAATTCTAAAGATATATCATCTGCTCTCACTTTCCTCTGATAAATGGTTTAAATCAATGTCAGGCACGTTATTCCTAGAGCCCTGGATTACTGTATCAAAAGCATCTAGTTTCCCAAGAAGCTTCTAGGGCCCTGGATATTTAAGGGCACTGAGGGCTGGAGCCAAGACTGGAGCCCCAACTTTCAAGTGATCACAGCCAGTCCATGAAGAGTTAATTACTGGCCGCTGAAGATATAAACACAGATGCTGAGAATAAGTGACTTAGAAACTTTTATAACAATTCGACATTGCCACATTCTAGGACATGACATTAATCACCTTCACATACCCTTTCCATAACCAATATGCACAGTGTGGCAACTATTTCCCCCTTTTCTAATTATGTTTATTTGGATTATATTTTTTTTCAAATGTCATTCTATGCCTGTTTCATAATTACATATTTGGGCCTCTATTTTCTATGTCTCCTTCATGTTTCCAATAAGTCATTTTTATTATATTTTACAAATGTATTAGTAGATAGGTTGGAGGTTTTCCTTTTAAAAGATAGCTTGAGAAGCACTAGGGAGGTATGGGTTCAGTCCTCTAAGCTTTTTTGATTAATGGACACAATCAAGAGCTGAACAGAGCTGGCTTTTGGGGGTAGAACTTCATCTTTGAGTAGAATTGCAGCTGGGTGGCATTTGAAGGATCATCAGCATCTTCTGAGAATCTCTTTGGACAAGGCTGCTGGGAAGGTCAACGGACCAAGAGAATTCTGGAGTGTAATCTCCTTATTTTGTACTGACGAACTTCTGGTTATTAATATCCTTTTTTCAAACACAGTAATTATCCCCACTGCACTCTGCCTTCTTGCAATTTCATTCAAACTTTCTGGTTTGCATAATTGTGCCCAGCAACATTAAAGTTTTTATTTAAAATAACCTCTGCTACAAGAAAATTTATATAAAAATGGGAGAGGAGGATAAAATATTGTTCGTAGCTTCAAATTCCTTGCTCAGTTTCTTTTGAGAAAGAACAATCATGTATTTTTAGCCATATTATCAAAGCCAGGGAATAGGCCACAGTGCAAGTCAAGAACTGGACATACTGCTGTCCTGGAGACCTGGTGAATTGATGATCCTGTCTCATGTGACATTTCCATCTGCACTTGAGATGGATTTGAATGTCAAAAGGCTAAGTCAGACTTCCTGATATCTACTGGCCCCAGAAAAGTCAGCGATCAAAACAATAAAATGCCCCTTGCTTTGTAGGGATCTCTCAAGCCTTATCCCCCAGGTAAATTCCCCAAGATTACCTAAAGCCAGGGATTTCCCTGTCTGGTGCCAATTTATCTTTTCACATAAATCAATAGCAGGCTAGAGCTCAGGTTTTCTCTGCCTAAGCCCTGCAATCCTTTCCCCTAGGACGGGAGCAAATATCTTCCTCATCAGAAATTTTGCAGATGCTGAGCAGGGCTTTGATGGTGCCCTGTTTCTATGAGGCTAACATTCTCTGGGGAGGTGGCACAGGATGGTGGGGAAAGGCAGAGGCCTGAGAGCCTTTCCCCATTCTTTAAGTTGTGGGCCCTGAGGGAAATCCCGTAACTTCTCTGTGCCTGTCTCCTCATCTGTGAAATGGGAAACATGACTCCTAAAGTTACTGTAAAAACTTGCAAAGTACTTAGCACAGTACCTAGCACACAGCAAATATTAGCTGCGATAGCCATTTAATTACTTAACAGGGTCTAAGCTACTTCTTGCTTATGAAATGTGGTGCTGGAAAAGACTCTTGGGAGTCCCTTGGCCTGCAAGGAGATCAAACCAGTCAATCCTAAAGGAAATCGATCTGGAATATTCATTGGAAGGACTGTTGCTGAAACTGAAGCTCTAATACTTGGGCCACCTGATGTGGAGAGCTGAGTCACTGGAAAAGACCTTGATGCTGGGAAAGATTGAAGGCAGGAGGAGAGGCGGGTGGCAGAGGACAGGATGGTTAGATAGCATCACTGACTCAATGGACATGAATTTGAGCAAACTCCCAGCGATAGCGAAGGACAGAGGAGCCTGGTGGGCTGCAGTCCATGGGGCCACAAAGAGTCTGACATGACTGAGCAACTGCATGACAACAAAGCTACTTCCAAACGACATTATAACGTGCATCATATGGACAGGAAAGAAGATTTTTCCTTTCTTAAAAGAGCTCAAATTCCAAAATTTGGGTCTTGGGTCAAAACCATATTAGAAGCAGGCTTCCTGGTGGTCCTCTGGTTACGCGTCCTGCTGCCGATGTAGGGGACATGTGTTCGATCCCTGGTCTGGGAAGATTCCACATGCCTTGGGGCAACTAAACCTGTGAGCCACAACTACTGAGCCCAAGCACCTTAGACCAGTGCTCTGCAACAAGACAAGCCACCACAACTAGAAGCCTGGGTACTGCAGCTGGAGAGTAGCCCCCGCTTGCTGGAACTAGAGACAGAGATAGAGAAACTGCAGTGAAAGCTTACCATCACGTTAAAAGGAGATCGAGAAAGAAGGAAAAAAACAATGGAGAATTTGCTGGGGAAAACAATGGATAAAAGGAGGCCAAACCATTAGAAAATATACTTGGGTCAAATCAGTATATCTCTTGACTTTGAATCCAGGTGGCACTGCTGGCAAAGAGCCCGCCTGCCAATTCAGGAGACATAAGAGATGAGGGTTCAAACCCTGGGTAGGGAAGATTCCTGGAGGAGGAAACGGGAGGCACTCCGGTGTTCCTGCCTGGAGAATGGCCATGGGCAGAGGAGGCTGGTGGGGTACAGCCTATACAGTTGCAAAAGAGTCGGACGCGACTGAAGCGACTTAGCCAGCATGCACCAAAAAAATGAACAATAATAATAGAACTTGAAACAATCTCAAAGGAAGAAGGAGACAACTACCAAGTGACTCGGAAATGCAGGTGAACACAGGAAGTGAAAGTGAAGCCGCTCAGTCGTGTCCGGCTCTTTGCGACCCCATGGACTGTAGCCTACCAGGCTCCTCTGTCCGTGGGATTTTCCAGGCAAGAGTACTGGAGTGAGTTGCCATTCCCTTCTCCAGGAGATCTTCCCGACCCAGGAATTGAACCTGGGTCTCCCGCACTGTAGACAGACGCTTTACCATCTGAGCCACCACAAGCAGGGCAAAAACCCAGCGTCGAGACTGGCTGGGTTGGCAGGGTCTGATGAAGAACGCCTCAAATTGCATCGCCCTCTTTAACAAGGAAACTGGTTATTCAATCTGAATTTCCTAAATGAGAACCAGCTACTCCATCTGAATTGCCCAAATTCAATTAAGTCACCTGGCATACTTCCTGTCAGTTCTCTCTTTGCCTTTTAACCAAGATGGCCTCTGATCATCATGGAGAGAGGGCGGCCTGGAAGTCTGCAGAAGGCCAGCAACGGGAGAGTGCTCTTAGAGGCTCCAGGAAAGAGCCAGGAGTTCTCCTGCACGGGGCCTTGAGACCCCCTGCTGGGAAAACGTCAGGCTAATTCTGCACACCTCTTGCCTGCCTTGCTTTTCCAGGGGGAGGGGTCCCATTGATAAGGTTTTCTGTCCCTTCATGGATTACTTCTAGAATCCCAAGGACAGTAACTGGAAGATGAGGCTCATTTTCAGTTATGTGCTAGTAAGATGTGAGTCATACAGCGGTGGTCCCCGATCTTTTCGGCACCAGGGGCTGGTTTCACGGAACACAATTTTTCATGAACCGGGGTTTGGGGTGGGGGAATGGTTTCAGGCTTCAAGTGTGTTGAACTTATTATGCACTTTACTTATATTTTTATTATCTCAGCTCCACTTCAGATCATCAGGCATTGGATCCTGGGGGCTGGGGATGCCTGCGTTACAGGGGAAATATTGTATGGAACAAAAGAACATCTCAAACCTCTGTAGACTCAGCAACCTAGGGAGAGGGCTTGTCAAACAGGAAGCTTGCTCTCTCCATCCCCAACCCACCCTCTGTTCTGAACCACAAGGTCACAATAGGACCAGTTCTGCACTTTCAAGTGCCTGGATAATTTTAATAAAAAACACTAAGAAATAATGATCCAGAAACATCACACATAGGAGAGAAATGCCTAGAGGAAAGCAATAAGAAACCCTGAAGGAGGCATCTAAAGCTTTCAGATCTTTTCACAGAACTGACTCGACTTTCCAGTGCCTTCCCTACTGGCTGTGACTTCCCTAAGGCCAGGGGTTTTCAGCCCCTGGGGCCCCACAATCCACAGCAGGAGTTCAATTCCTGCAGCCTGAATTCACTTGCACTCTCAGCCACCAGCTCAGGAGTCACAACCCAATTCCCTCGAGAGCTGCCATCTGGGCTGGGCCAGGGAGAGCCCACTCTGGTCTCCAATGTTCAGTTCAGTTCAGTCGCTCAGTCGTGTCCGACTCTTTGCGACTCTGCTTATTTCTTCCCCTGGATTCCACAAGGTTTTAGGAAGGAGAAAGAGATTAAACTTTACCCCGTCTCTGCTTTGTGGCCAGCAGTCTTCTTAAACTGAAGAGCAAGACCAGGGTGGTAGTATCTGCTGACGGATGGCTTAGCTTCCCCGTATCCCTTTCCCTGTTTCTTTATTTTATTGCAACAGCCCCCCTTTTTGTTGGCAGAGTCTTCCCCACCTTTTAGTTCATGTGCATGGGTAGGCAGAGCAAGGCCCTAGGTTGAGTCAATTGGAGCTTCTTGCATCTCCAGACCCCTGACCCAGCTGGGCCAGTGGGAGGGGTGTGTGTGCCAGAATGCTGGAACAAAAGGCAAAGGTACGTACTGATATTCTTTTCTGCTCAACTGGAACCTGAGGGAGGTGGGCTCTGGAGCTGTGGTGGCCATTCTTCCATAGTAAGGAGCTGTCTCCAGATGGAGTCAATGCCAAGAAAATCAGGGCAGAGGGAAACCAGGGGAGAGAGAGACACCGAGTGTGGCAGTTGAGTCTGAAGCCCTCATTAGATCACCCTGTAGGCGTCCTGTGCGTGTGCTTAGTTGCTCAGTGGTGTCTGACTTTTTGCGACCCTGTGGACTGTAGCCCACCAGGCTCCTCTGTCTATGGGATTCTCCAGGCAAGGATGCTGGAGTGGGCTGCCATTTCCTTCTCCAGGGGATCTTCATGACCGGGGACTCAAACCTGAGTCTCCTGCACTGCAGGCAGACCCTTGACCGTCTGAACCACCAAGGAAGCCCGTGGAGGGTGTTCTGCTTGGGAACTTTTCAGACCCATGAGGCAGTCATCTTTTTTAAAAAATAAACTGCGGCTGACTTTTCCTAAACCTTTGTAACTGCAAGACACCTAACCAATATAATGAAGCTTTTTAAAATGAGCTGACCAATCTCACAAAGAAAACACTCTTTTCACATTCTTTGTATGAGATGCTGTCACCGAGCCTTCCCTATAAAGCATCTATTAATACAGTCAGGTTAGGAAATGAGAATACTGCTCTCTCCAGCTCAGTTCATTCACGTCTCCTCTTACATTTTATCCTCACCATTTCCTTCCTACAAGGCGCGATGCTATTTAGGTTACCATGATTACAGCAACAGTGGAGATGCCCGTACAGCAGATGAGGCAGCTGAGGCCAAGGGAGGTGAAGGAACTTGCCTGAGGGCAATGGGTCTGTGAAGGGGTCCACCCTCAGCCTTTCCTGGGGGTATGGATAAGGGGCTGTCAGCACTCGGAAGGTGGCGTCCTTTCCTCTCTGACTGTATGGTGGTCCTCTCCCCCGGGAGTACAAAGGCAGCTCTCTGCTCACACCGATAGTTGGAGGGAGAGGCTTTCAGCAGATCCATCAGCCGTAACATTCTTATTCTGTAACCGGGTCCAAGCTCTGTTTGCTGTGTGACAAGCCAATGGATCCGAGACAAGGGGTTGAGGCAAGGAAGAGCCAGCTGACCAAAAGATGCCGGGCTAGCGCCTCAAAATAACCATCTTCTTGGGGTCTGGATGTCAGGTTGTTTTACAGATCAGGGATGGGGGAGGTGAGGAAGCAAAGTGAAAAGGTCATTAATCTTGCAAACATCTCCTAGAATGGCAGGCCTCAGGCAGGGCATGTGTTAATTTCTTCCTTCCTGCCATCTACAGGTGGACAGGGTTCTGAACAAAGGCACTTTAGTAACAGGCAGGCAGTGGGGCATTCTGCCATTCTGCGTTATGATGGTAATAACAGAAACAAAAGGCAAGTCAAATAAACAGCTCCAACACGGAGTCAGAATCGGCTTCTCCGCAACAGTTCAGGTCACCATCTCAGTGCCCAGTGCCCTGGCCTCCTCTCCCCTGCACAAACTCTCCTTTACCACTTTTGTGACTGTGGCTCAGGCCCGCCACATCCACGCCGGTTCCGTTTTCCTCCACCAGCAAACCTGTCGATGTCCAGCACAGGCTCTGAGTCAGGAGGACCCGGGTCCCACTTGTGCCTCTCACTTAGCCATACGACGCCGGTTAGGTAACAATCTCTCTGAGGCTCCGTTTCCTCACCGAAAAAGCGGGAGTCATAATAATACGACCTCACAGGGTTTTTGCAAAATAGTGATATATATACGTTCATCAGCACAAGCCAAATGAGCAACAGTAAACATGCCCTCCGCCGGGGATCTTCCCAGCCGAGGTACGGAACTTGCCTCGCTTCTGTATCCTGCACTCACAGGGAGGTTCTTTACCACTAGCGCCGCCTGGGAAGCCCATCGTTACTAGCAGCTAATGCTCACTGAGCATGGGCACGGCCAGCAGATCACTTCAGATCACTGCGCTGTAGCTTGTTCTGTTGATCTGGCTCCTGTCTTCTCAAAGGCTGCTTCCTGTCGCGCCTTGCTCCTCAGTCTTTCATCCTGACAGTCTAGCTCTCTCTCCCCGTCTACCCGGGATTCCACTGCCTTTGACATCAGAGCTACATGATGGCTTCCTTTCATTCTGTGCGTGAGCTTCTCCCACATATTCAGGATGACCCCTCTTATGCTCACCTCACCTCTAGTGTAGCCAAGTGGTCAGGGCCACGAGTCTTAGGGCCAAGCCATCCTGGTTTCAAACGTCAGCTTCTGGTTTTGTCACGTGAAAAAAGTGACCGCCTCTCAGTCTCAGTGTCCTCATCTGTAAAGGAGGTGATTTACAGGAATCACCTGTGAAACACTGATCAGTCGGTTCAGTTGCTCAGTCGTGTCTGACTCTTTGCGACCCCAGGGACTGCAGCACGCCAGCCTTCCCTGTCTATCACCAACTCCTGCAGCCTGCTCAAACTCATGTCCACTGAGTCGGTGATGCCATCCAACCATCTCATCCTCTGCCGTTCCCTTCTCCTCCTGCCTTCAATCTTTCCCAGCATCAGGGTCTTTTCCACTCAGTTCTTTGCATCAGGTGGCCAAAGATTTGGAGTTTCAGCTTCAGCATCAGTCATTCCAATGAATATTCAGGACTGATTTCCTTTAGGATTGACTAGTTTGATCTCCTTGCAGGAGAGTCCAAGGGACTCTCAAGAGTCTTCTCCAACACCACAGTTCAAATGCATCAGTTCTTCGGCACTCAGCTTTCTTTATAGTCCAACTCTCACATCCATACATGATCACTGGGAAAACCATAGCTTTGACTAGACGGACCAAAGTGATGTCTCTGCTTTTTAATATGCTGTCTAGGTTGGTCATAGCTTTTCTTCCAAGTAGCAAGCATCGTTTAATTTCATGGCTGCAGTCACCATCCACAGTGATTTTGGCATCCCCCCAAAATAAAATCTCTCACTCTTTCCATTGTTTCCCCATCTATTTGCCATGAAGCGATGGGATCCAATGCCATGATCTTACTTTTCTGAATGGTGAGTTTTAAACCAGCTTTTTCATTNCTGGGAAAACCATAGCTTTGACTAGACGGACCAAAGTGATGTCTCTGCTTTTTAATATGCTGTCTAGGTTGGTCATAGCTTTTCTTCCAAGTAGCAAGCATCGTTTAATTTCATGGCTGCAGTCACCATCCACAGTGATTTTGGCATCCCCCCAAAATAAAATCTCTCACTCTTTCCATTGTTTCCCCATCTATTTGCCATGAAGCGATGGGATCCAATGCCATGAGCTTACTTTTCTGAATGGTGAGTTTTAAACCAGCTTTTTCATTCTCCTCTTTCATCAAGAGGCTCTTTAGTTCTTTTTCACTTTCTGCCATAAGGGTGATGTCACCTGTATATCTGAGGTTATTGATATTTCTCCTGGAAATCTTGATTCCAGCTTGTGCTTCATCCAGCCTGGCATTTTGCATAATGTACTCTGCATATAAGTTAAATAAGCAGGTGACAATATACAGCCTTGACGTACCCTTTCCCGATTTGGAACCAGTTTGTTGTTCCATGTCCAGTTCTAACTGTTGCTTCTTGACCTGAATACAGATTTCTCAAGAGGCAGGTCAGGTGGTCTGGTATTCCCATCTCTTTCAGAATTTTCCACAGTTTATTGTGATCTACACAGTCAAAGGCTTTGGCATAGTCAGTAAAGCAGAAGTAGATGTTTTTCTGGAACTCTCTTGCTTTTTCCATGATCCAGAGGATGTTTGGGCTTTGCTTGTGGCTCAGCCGGTAAAGAATCCACCTGCAATGCCAGAGACCTGGGTTCAATCCCTGGGTTGGGAAGATCCCCTGGAGAAGGGAAAGGCTACTCACTCCAGTATTCTTGCCTGGAGAATTCCACAGTCCATGGGGTTGCAACATGATAGAGAGACTTTCATTTTCAATGGATGTTGGCAACTTGATCTCTGGTTCCTCTGCCTTTTCTAAATCCAGTTTGAACATATGGAAGTTCACAGTTCATTTACTGGTGAAGCCTGGCTTGAATGTTAGGTGTTAGAATTTTGGGCATTACTTTGCTAGCCTGTGAGATGAGTGCAATTCTGCAGTAGTTTGAATGTTTTTTGGCATTGCTCTTCTTTGGGATTGGAATGAAAACTGACCTTTTCCAGTCCTGTGGCCACTGCTGAGTTTTCCAGATTTGCTGGCATATTGAGTGCACCTCTTTCACAGAATCATCTTTTAGGATCTGAAATAACTCAATTGGAATTCCATTACCTCCACTAGCGTTGTTCATAGTGATGCTTCCTAAGGCCCACTTGATTTTGCATTCCAGGATGTACATCTCTAGTTGGGTGATCACATGATTTTGGTTATCTGGGTCATGAAGATCTTTTTTTGTGTAGTTCTTCTGGGTATTGTTGCCACCTCGTCTCAATATCTTCTGCTTCTGTTAAAAATGGTGATTCTAATAACAATCCCTATCTCTCAGGGTTTCTGGGAACAGTTTAGGAGATGCTGCCTGCAGAGTGCTAAGCATCTTTGTCACGTGCACACAGCATGCTCTGCTGGTGCTCATCTAATTGCAGTCTTAGCCTCGCAGCTCTTAGTTTGCCACCTCTTACCAGGTAGGAGCTGAATTGATTTTAACCCAAAGGCATTTCCTTCTCTGTGGTTCCCCGCACTTGCCCACATTCCCCCTTATGGCCACAAGGTGGCAGCATATCCATTTATAGAGGAAGTTTCTATCATCAGCGCAGTGAGGTATGAAACTCTCCATTCGGGGATGCAGAGATGACTTTTTTTTTTTCCAGGTGATGGAGGGGACAGGGGTGGACTGAAAATCCTCCTAAGCTCCTGCTTAAATTCTCTGTGAGCTTATATGATTCACAAAGGCCCGAAGCAGCAACAGCGAATGAAGGTATCACCCGGACTTGAAGGTGTTATCTTTTGAGGAATGAGGTTGGCGGCACCTACCCGCTCATTGCCTCCACAGGGCCCGATGGACTCAGAAACCCGCTTTCGGCGGGACTTTCCCATCGACATCTATTTTAAAGTGTGACAGGGGGCACAGTGAGTGCATTAAGAGTCACAATTTTGTCCACAACTTTCCTGGATTTTAAACACACAGTTCCGTGCCGTCGGGGTGCCCCAGCCAGCAAATGGGGACAGTGGGTCTCTCCAGGGCCCCTCTCTGCCACATTGCTCCTCTCACTCCAGGACCCAGTTTTCCTTTTTTTCCCCCTCAATGACCTAGGCATACAATTTGCCAAAGCCTTAGAATTCTATAATTGTACACTTGGAAGGGATCACTGACAACACTTGGTTTCCTGAGATGGGGAGGACAGGGAGGGTGGAGTGGCCCTGCCCAGGCCCCCGATTGGGCTGGCAAGGACTGACTCGGAAACTCGGATCTCATCCACAGCTCCTTCCACGGGCTTGCCGTCCTCTTGGAGCCACGGGATACAGAAGGAGGGGTGTCTAGCTTCCTGGCCACTCTCTCAGAATAGCTTCTGGAAACTAGCAATCCAGGGTGGGACGCACCCAGGGAGACTGGAAGATGTAACTTACAGCAAACATCACCCCAGAGGCTTAAGTGTGTAATTCACATGTTCCTCATCAGGCCCAAGTCCTCCACGCGGGCAAGGGGAGGAGCTGCAAGGTAACTTGTATGAAGCCCTCACAGACCTTGCTTTGGTAGGCTGGAGGAGGATTAACTAGGAGATTCCCCTCGGAGGCCAGCAGGGCAAGAATTGAGCCTCGAAAGCTTCCTGGATTTTGCATCCAGAGAAAAGAATGCACTAACTTTCTCCTGGAATCTATTTGGCACACTCCATCACAGCCGTGCCAGCCATTTGCCCTCCTTGTTCACTTCAGAAAGCCAAATTTTCTGGATTTATTTTCATTAACAAATCCCGCTGAAGCAAACTTCTGCTCTCCACGTTATCACACGTTTACATCTCCACCGTCTCAGCTCTGGCACTAAATTGATTTGCCTCAGAGACACACACTGAATTCAACTTTCTTTCTTTTTTTTTTTTTTTTTATTAGAAAGCTAAGCTGAATGCAGGAAAGCTTTGCAAAATAGGATAGAAAGAATGCCTCTTTTGCAGAGCCACAAAGATCAGGCAAATCCATTCATGATTGAAGATGGTAAGCATTCATCTTTAAGACATGATCTTTCGTGGTTGTTTTGGTGAAAAAAAAAAATCTCACGAAATAAAATTCTTATTAGTGACAAAACCTTTCAGAAGTTACTTTTCCAAAACAAAGTTTGCAGGGAATGAAAGCCTCTACACGAGGAAAGAACGTGTGTGCTCAGTTGCCCAGTGGTGTCTGATTCTTTGTGACCCCATGGACTGTATCCCACCAGTCTCTATGCATGGAATTCTCCAGGCAAGAATACTGGAGTGGGTTGTTATTTCCTTCCCCAGGGTATCTTCCTGACGCAGGGATTGAACTTGTGTCTCCTGAATTGTCAAGCAGATTCTTTACCACCTGGCAAGCCCCAAGGAAGGAACACACCCAAGCAACTCTTCCACAACACAGAAGAGGAACTTCAAACTTAGGTTTCATTCCTACTTGAAAGGAATCTGCTAAGAACACAGTAGAGAGACTTTTAGCAAATCTGTGTGATTTGCCACACTTCTCTCTCTCCCCAGGGTAGTTGAAAAGGAGTGCTCGACCAGAGGAAGGCTGTGGGGACAAGTCACAGCTAACTTCTCAGCTTCGAGTATAATCCTGAAAGTTCTATTGTGAGCTAGCTGAACCCTAAGATCGCTGGGAAGTCTGAGTTGTGACCAACCCCAGCAACAACGGAAGAGGCAGATACAAACAATGCAAAGTCATTGGGCGAAAGGCCTGGAAAAGGAAGGGATCCTCCATGCCTGCAGGGCTCTGCTAAAACGAGAGGACTGGAGAGAAGCGGAGAAAGAGCAGTTCTTCAGCTGGGCGGTCCGTAGTTTCACGCCAGGGATGCCAGACCTGGTGCCGGTGGTTTAGTCACTAAGCCACGTACCAACTTCTGTGACCCCCTTGTAGCTTGCCAGGATCCTCTGTCCATGGGATTTCCCAGGCCAGTTATTTGCCTGTCTGATATTCTTTTTGGCCCAAGGCACAGTATGTGGAATCTCAGTTCCCTGAACCCACGGCCTCTGCACTGGAAGTGCGGCGTCTTAACCACTGGACTGCGAGGAATCCCCTGACCTGCTTGATTTTTGATTTCCTGGAAGAGATGAGGCCAGGGTCAAGGCCCCTCTGAAATCCCTTTGTGTCTAACAGTTAAGTGGATAAATATGTAGCTGGCACACGACAGTCAAGAGGTAAAACTGAGGAGACAAGAAAGACCAGACCCGTATCCTAAAAGTCCCACAGCCGCCTCTCCCGCTCTGCATGCAGGTTCAGAACCCAGTGCTGAGTTACTGTCTGCCAAGCAAGCCGTAGATCCTAAGCACCTTCCCCTAAAGATGTGGAGGAGATGGGCTGGCCCAGAGAACTGATCACAGTCCCAGCAAACACAAAAGTGCGTCTGTGGGGCCATCGGGGACCAGGCAGGGTGGAACAGGGCAGGAAGCGCCAGCCCCAGCTCCGAAACGCTCAGGGAGGCCTTCATTTCATACTGGATGCTTTTATTTTGTTTTCTCTTAATTCAAATCCTGTGGAATTCTGTCTTTTCTCCTTCACTTTTCCAGCTAGTCTTCATCTCTCTTCATCCCTTCTGCCATGGCCGGGCAGCCTCAAGAACATTATCTTTATTACGTTTGATGACAATCAACGACTTGAAAACACTGATGTCCCTGTCCCAGCCGACAGCCTGAACAGCATGGCTCCAAAGGAAGAGTCGGGGAGCTCGGGACAGCTCCCTCTCTGGGGGATCCGTGCTTCTGTCAGCTAACACACTCTGAGGTGTCTTCAGGAAAGCAGACCCTTCAGTTTCTGCCTGGAGAATGCTAATGTGGGAACGAGCACTGAAAAGGTCGTCTCTCATTTACTGACTATTTGTTAATAAATGCCTTGTGCTAATCGGAGAAGGCACTGGCACCCCACTCCAGTACTCTTGCCTGGAAAATCCCATGGACAGAGGAGCCTGGTAGGCTGCAGTCCATGGGGTCGCTACTAGTCGGACACGACTGAGCGACTTCACTTTCACTTTTCACTTTCATGCACTGGAGAGGGAAATGGCAACCCACTCCAGTGGTCTTGCCTGGAGAATCCCAGGGACGGGGGAGCCTGGTGGGCTGCAGAGTCACACAGAGTCGACACAACTGAAGCGACTTAGCAGCATCAGCAGCAGCCTTGTGCTAATAAGCACGTATTTGCGTGATCTTCTTTCATTTGCCACTGCTACCTTGTGAGATGGGCACTATCAGCTTTATTCTGCAAATGGGGACAGTGAAGCTCAGAGAGGTCAAGGAATTCATGAAAAATCACACAGCCAGCAACTCGAACAGCTGAGACTGGAACCCGGACCTTTTTTCTAGCAAAACACGTGTCATCACTAAACACTCTATTCAAGTGCTTGCTTTCCAAAAGAATCTCTGAGTGAGCTAATGATGGTGGATATTTATGTGAGTGGTTACTATGTGCCAAGGGCTGGGCTGAGTCTTCTCTCATCCTTCCAAAGGACTTTTATACAACAAGTGCTATTCAGATTTCCATTCCAGAGCCGAGAAAACAGAGGTTCAGAGGGCTCAAAAGGAAGACGCGATAGGGCCAGGGTTTGAACAACCGCACGAATCCGGCTCTGAGCCTCCCACCCACCTGGCAGGGAAGGGAGCCGAGGACCGCAGCCCCAGCTCCCGGTGGACACTGAGTCCCCGGCACTGTGAACCATCCTGGCCACCTTGCCTTCTGGTTCCAGCAGCAAACCTGCAGCTGGGTTGGGGGAAACAGAGCCACGGTGGTCTCTCCAGAGAATCAGGAAAAAGGCCAGCCCCTCCTTCTCTGATTTTGCCTGGGACTCCCTGGAGGTCCTCTTCAGTTTTTGGAGTAGGCAGATGTTTATAAGCGCCTGCCTGTCCTGGAAACCCGAGAGGAGAAAGCCCCTTTCTCAGAGGGGCCGCCCCGCCCAGCCCTCCCTGACTAACCCAGCGTGCTCCCGCGGCCCCCACCCTGCAGGTCCCCTCTCAAGGAGCCTTTGCCCTTCTCGGGGCTCCGACCCAGGGGAGCGGGGGTGGGGCGGCGCTGCTCTGCAGACCCTTTCGGGGCCTGGGAGGCCCTTGGCTGGCAGACACTCATCTTTTATTTGAAAGCAAAGCAAACAGCAATATAAAAGGGCCCATATAAGAACTCAGTGTGCAAGCAGGACCCGCCTCAGGCAAATTTCTCTAATTTTCCTGAAAACGTGCATTTTTACCTTCTGGCCCAAAGCCACGGCTTTTGCCTCTGGACTGCCCCTTCCCCCACCCCTCTTGGGGCCACCATTCAGTGGTGGAGAAGCTGCCCCTGCAGAAAAGAGAATGACCCCCAGCATTTCCTTCAGAGGGACGGCCACAGATCTTTTGACTTTGCTCCCTTTCTGGCCAGAGTCCATGGAAGGTACTCCCACACAGCGTGAGGTGACCTTATGAATTAGGAGCAGGGGGCTCCGCTGCAGAGGCAAGGACCCCCAACTTCATCCAAAAGGGAAGAAAGAATTATGATGACTTGGAATCCTGAAGAATTCTGCTGAGGTTTGCTTTCACTTTTTTGCAAGGCCTAATTAAGCCAGATTTGTAAATGGGGTTTTATTTATTTTTTCCTGTGGATATAATTATAGCTTGAATCCTGTGGATAGAACCTCTAAATCAGTCAGAGGTCTTCAAACTTTTTTTTTTTTTAAAGCAGCGGAATCTTCTGTCAATGAAGCGGTATGCAGAACCACAACATAAAGAACGGATGAAAACAAAAGTTCCAGAGTGGAGGTACAAGGCCTGCAGCCTTGGCCTCTGGGCTTCCTGTTTCTCTGCCCTTTTCCTCTGGACCGCTGACCTCTGCCTCACTTCCTGATGCAGTCCAGGGAACCTCAAGGTTCCGAGGGGTGCAGTTTGAGAAACACTGCTCTCCACGCACAGACTCCCCGGAGTGTATTTTGCAGCGGCTGCCTGCCTCCCGGGATTACTGAACACAGAAGGACCGCAGCTTCAGAAATGCGTGTCACTAGCATTTCCATCTCACAGGGGCTGAGACAGTGTCTGTCTAGTACTAGCACACCCCAGTGGGTATCAGCCAAGGTGCTCAACCGGTGAACAATGACCACCAAAGGACCATGAAAGCGCGGTGTGAGCCCCGCGGAGTTCTCTGGATTGCCAAGCGTGTGAGGACGCAAGGCCTGCCCCTGAGCCTCTCACGGAGGGTCAGCCCCTGGAGCTTCAGTAGGGGGTGTCTGGACGCCGGGAAACCCACGTGGGTCTGCCAGGGCCCAGAGGAGAACAGTCCTTCTGGGCTCACTTAGCTTCAGCTCTGACATTTCGAGATTTATCTTCCTCCTCCAAGTGAAAATACACATTTCCTCTCCTCCTACAGGAAGGAGGAAACCTGAGATGTCTGCCAAGAGCAGAATGGCCAAGTCCTCAGGCTCCGTGCTCCAGTCCAGGCTTTTGGGGTCGAGAAAGAGCTGGATGCGCTGGCCCACACGGGGCGCCCACCCGCGAGGGTCCTATCCTTGCAAAAGCTGGAAAAGCAGAGACTCCTTCCTGCAACACTTCGGAAGCAGGCAGAGCAGATAGGAACCCAGTGCGCAGGTGGGAAGGAGGCAGTCTGAGGTGAAAGGTCAGGGAACAAAATCCCCGGTGGGTGCTCCCTCCCCTCCAGCTCACAGCACCCTTATGACCTGCTCTGAACGTGCTGTCGTCATAGAAATACTGGTACTTCCAATACTGGTGACGATATGCTTTTCCACCTCCTCACTCAGATGGATGGCAAAGGGTTTTCATTTTCTGACATACTTTCTAAGTACTCAGGGGGAGAAAACCCTGACTAAATGATGAAAGTCGGAAAATGCAAACCAGAAAAAGTGATGTGTGACGTGGAAAGCCATCGCCTGCTCCTGGGCTGTGCCTGTCTTCCGTGGGGCACTGATTTCAGAGCCGTGTAAGAACAGGATCAAGTGGTTCTGGGTCTTCCCTTCTGACAAAGCCCTTGGATTCCTCTTGATGTCATGGTTTAATATAAAATAAACCAAAAACGAAACCAAATTTATAGGACGTAAATTTCTAGCGGCCACTGATGCAGGGTTTCTTGAGTTAGCTGGGACTGAAGGGTGCCTGGGATTGCACCGGGGGATGCGGAAGAGAAAGCAGAGGCGGGGGCTCGCGTTCCCACCTCACCGGCTCCCGTGCAGTTCTGGGAAGAGACACAGGAGAAGAAAAGCACTTTGACTGGCTGTCTGCAGACAACCTGGTCCCAGAGACGCTGGAGTGGGAAGGCTCCACGACTCTACGGACGGGAAATTCCATGACCCTGAGGAACACAGGGGGCAAACAGGATCCTGGGTGCTGGGAGGGCTGTGATGACGCTGGAGCCCCTCTTCAGCAGAGGTCCCTGACCCCTTGGATCTATGCCTGATGGTCGGAGGTGGAGCTGGTGTCACAATAATAGAAATAAAGTGCACAATAAATGTAATGCACATGAATCTTCCTGAAACATCCTCCCTCCCCTGTTCATGGAAAAATTATCTTCCACAAAAATGGTCCATGGTGCCAAAAAGGCTGGGGACCACTGCTCATCAGGACTTTCTAGGACGTGTAACAAATCAAAAGGCATCTTCCAGATTCCGGCAGAAAAAGAGCCCTAACCTTTAAATCACGTGTCACCTTCATTTCCATACTGCTGTACCTAGAACTTGCTTGCCCCCTATAAGGTCACAAAGCACCATCCCAGGATTCAGGGATCTGTCCATCTCCATCTCCTGTCACTCCCAGCAAGATTATTTACGCACCCACACAACCCCCTCCTTGCCTCTAAGATTAACAGCCCCTCCATCCTCTGGTCAAAATGGTGATGAACAGATATAATAACATTTAACATTATTAAATGCCTCATCATGTGTCAGGCTTTCTGCTTTGTACATGTCTTACTTAATGCTTATAACAATCCTAGGAAGTTAGGAGCTATTATTCACCCCATTTTTACACGAGGGAATGGAGGCTCAGAGGAACTGGTGTTCTGCTCAAGATCACAAAATTGGTAGGGGAGACATAGAGGCGAGATCCAAACGAACCTTTCCTAAGTGTCCCATCTTTTAGGCCCACCCCTCAACCGCAGCATGCACAGTGCATCCTAGGATTCTCATAGCACAACCAAGCAAATTGACACGGTAACACACACAGTTTCCCAGCACACACACAGCAGGAAAGTGATCCCAAAGGAACTCTTCAGGGCTGGGCTAAAAGGAGGGGGAGGCAGTGTGGACAGGATGGGGAAAACTGACCACTTGGATCATCCAACAGAATGGAGACTCCGAGAGTCACTTGCTCTCCTATCAAACCGATTACGTTTCCCGTTCCTAACTGTGATACGCATCATGGTTTGCACAGCTAATACTAAGTTTGTCTTCTCTGGGAACTCAATGATTAAGTGATGAAAATCAACGATTTGAATTGTATTAAGGGGATAAGGAGGGAGAAAAACCTGGCTAATGTACTGTCAGAGAATTGAGAATCATCACTGTCAAGAAGGCTCTTCCCCTGAGGGGACCCACTTGACACATTTGCAAAATAAATGATTCTCATTTGTCAGATGGAAACCGTTCCAATGGATTGGGAACCTGTGGCCTCCACTGGTGGCCTCCTTTGCACCCCACCACCCTCTGCCCTTCGTTATGGCATAATTGCTTACCTGGCAAGCCAGTATCAAGCTGGCACCTGCCAACTCTGCACACAGACCGGCTCCCAGATAACAAAGGTCAGAACACATGACATCTGGGCCTCAGTTCTTCTGCAAAGCTGGAGAACTAGGGTTCATTATCAGGAGAAAGAGTGCTGTTGAGCCCAATTCCTCCAGCAACAGATATCTTTCTAGGCTCCTCCTGACCAACCAGAAGCCCCCTCACTACCCTGCCTCCCCCCACACTCAACTGGTGGCTGTCAACATCATTAATGTACATGAAGGCACTTAGTGTTTTTATGGCCTCTGCTGGGAAACAAGCCAAGGAGACGCGCACCTGCCTCCTGAGGTGAGCGGGCTGAGCAGGGGTGAACTGATGTAGAGGACGAGTTAGCTTGTGGTCTGATCAAGTGTGGGGTCCCCTGGTGGCTCGGACAGTAAAGAATCCGCCTGCAGTGCAGGAGACTTGGGTTCTATTCCTGGGTTGGGAAGCTCCCCTGGAGGAGGGCATGGCAACCCCCTCCAGTATTCTTGTCTGGAGAATCCCCATGGAGGGAGGAGCCCGATGGGCTACAGTCCACAGAGTCACAAAGAGGCAGACACGACTGAGTGACTAAGTACAGCACACACAGCTGGTCAAGTTTAGGATCCTTCCGGCTATTTCAGGACCAGCAGGTGACTGGACAAGCCGGTCATCCTCACAGGTAGAGCCAAGGTTAGAGAGGGAGGAAGGGACCAAGATCTTTCCAAGTATAAGGACAAAGATCCCTCCATCTCCTGGCACTGCCTGCTTCTGTTCCAGTGGAACTCAACCTTCTGCCTCACACCCCAGGGATCTGACACCTCTCGGCTCCTTCCCTCAGAGTGACACCTGCAGTCTCTAGGACACAGGCCTGGGGGCCTGGCCCCTGAGAGTGCACGTTATAATCTGGGAAAAGCTGTGCTGGGCACCTCTTGAACAGACACAGTTCAAGGGGGGAGCTGTGGCTGGGGTCCAAGGTCTGGGAGGGACCTTGCCCCTTACTGTGTCTCAGGGAGGGGGGCCCAGGAGGCACGGCTGTGTGGCTTGTCCAGAAGCCTTGCCAAAAATTCCCTTTTCCAGCAAAACTCAGGGAGAGCCGAGCTGCTGTATCGCGAGCCGCAGCGGGTCAGGGCAGGAGGTCGGGCTTAGCGCTGCTCCTGGGCAGCTTGTACACCCCTGGCTCTGCTGGGAGGGTGCTGGGAGAAAGGGCCCACAGAATGATTGACGTGGCATTTCCAATCAGAGTGGTAAGACGGGCACTTAGGGTCAAAACCAGGTTTATGGGAACGGTACTTCCTCTACACCTATGTCCAAGGCATTTCCCACCCACCTGTGGCCCCTTATCTTTGGTATCTATAAAAGACCAGGGGCTCTCGCCTTCATCTAATCACCTTTCCCTGAATTTGGGACCAATTTCTTCATATTCATTCATTCTCTCTCCCTCCCCTCCCCACCTCCTGTTCGTATTCAAAACCAGGTGGAAGCCATCAGTGATAAATTCTTGGAATCACTTGGGACATAGGACGTTCCAGTTTTACAGAGTTCCAAGAAGGAAAGTTATCCAGATTGTCTCTGGAATAAAATGTCAGCAGAAAATGTATTTTAAGAATAAAATGCTCTGTCATGCTTTAAAGTGGCACATCCCTTCATCCTTTCCTTCCCTTTAGAAAGTACAACCACCTTCAAAATGCTTTCATAAGGCTCTGTCTTCTATGCAAGATCACAGATATCTTAGTCAATAATTAAATCCGCTTTCTTTCCTAGTTCTAACGTGTTGTACCAGAATTTTATACCACCTCGTGTTCTAGTTAACGCCGCAGCTTGTAACTGAGCAATGCCAGCGGACAGTAAGAGGCTGGGCGCAGAGCAGCGTTCTCACAGTGAGGTCCCTGGACCAGGGGCCTCAGTGTCCCCTGGGAACTTGTTATTAATGGAAACACAAATTCTTGGACTCCCAGCTGAGAGCCACAGGATCAGAAACTCTGGGAGGCGGTGGCCCAGCCACACGCATTTCTGCGAGTTGCCTGGGGGATGCTGAGCAAACTTTTCAGCCTGACAGGACCCCTGGTTCTGGAGTCCAGCAGACCTGGGTTTGAATCCCGCATCTTTAGTCACCAGGCTGTTCATCTCATGTCGCTGGCTTCATTGCTCTTAGCCTGATTTTCTGACCTAATAAGCAGGAATAATAATTCCCATCTCCTGGATCGTCAAATCAAGGGAAACAGCACAGCTATCCAGAGTCTGGTGTGGGTATTTTAGGGGTGCTGCCTGGAAACTCATCACAACCCCATCCCTTCCACGTTCCAGACCAGCGTCATCAAGCAAATGGAGATCAGACTCTTGGCTTTATGACTGATACAGCTCCCTTAAATAAAGGATGTGACTCAGGTGCATGGCCATTCCCAACCATTAGACCTTCTAAGTGTTGCTTCCCAGAACTTCTGGAAAATGCCTCTGGGTGGGGCGTGGGTGGGGGTAGGGTAACCGGAACCACTGCCTCACGCTGTCACACCTGGAGGCCTGGACAGAGCATACAACAAAGGGCAGGCTGCAGAGACCCCGGGGGCAGGCACAGCACTGGTGCCCGCTTGCGAGCTGGAGACTCGCACAAACGGGGGCTTCTGGTGCCCGCTTGCGAGCTGGAAGACTCGCACAAACGGGGGCTTCTGGGCTCACTGCTGCTCTTGCCCTCAGAAACCTTGGGGCCTGGAGAAGAGAGTGAAGGGGTGTGCAGACAGCCTGCAGGCTTCCTGATGTTTCCTGTCGAGGAAATAGGAGTTGAGGGTGGAGAGGGTAAAGCATTCCTCACCATTTGCAAAAGTCAGTGCTCAATAAATGCTGTGCTCATTATTAAGAAGTGACACAATATTTCCATATTGCTACAAGGAAAAAAAAGGGTAACATGGAATGCTTTCTAGCAGGTGAATAGCAATGGTCAACACACAGGGAGAGCCAAGTTGGGCCAGGCATGTATTAACCCATTGATTATTATGAATACAATTGGTTACTACATTCACCAATGTATTAACCCATTAGCTCATACAACTCCGCTGTAGTGTGTATATATTTTTCACATCACTTTTACATTGGAGGTAACTGAGGCACAAGATGCTGAAGCAGTTACCAAAAGTGACAAATGAGTGTGTGTGTGTGTGTGTGCGCACGCGCGCGCTGGTTGCTTCAGTCATGTCCAACTCTGTGACCCTATGCACTGTAGCAGGGGACCCCAAAGTCAAGTCTAGGGGCTCTGCCTACAGGACCCCTGCCTCTCGTTATGATGCTATAAACAGCTAGGGAAAGGCTGGGTGTGCTCTGAAACATGTGTGTGACTTGCTTTAAAAAGATCAGTTAAGAACACAAAAGCTATAGAAGTTATTAATAAGACCTTTTCCAGAACTGAAAAGTTCATCAAGTCTAGGGGCTCTGCCTACAGGACCCCTGCCTCTCGTTATGATGCTATAAACAGCTAGGGAAAGGCTGGGTGTGCTCTGAAACATGTGTGTGACTTGCTTTAAAAAGATCAGTTAAGAACACAAAAGCTATAGAAGTTATTAATAAGACCTTTTCCAGAACTGAAAAGTTCTTTCAATTGCATTAATACTGAAGTCTACAATTCAGAATTATACCAAGAGTAAAACAATAATAAGCTATTTATATTGTAGGCTGAAAAGAATGAGAATCAGAGAGTAGATTTGCAGCAATCTCTTCCGAGGATAGCAAAAAAGTAGACATTTCAACTGTGCCTTTAGATTCGCAGTCAGGTTGATGGAGACAAATAGCCCCAGGTCATTCACCTTAAAACGTAAATAAAGAAAGAAGCAGTCGGCCAACCAGAGGTGCAGAACTGGTATAGACTTTCGAGACTCAAGAGACGGTTTCCATGACATGTCAACCTGGGGTATCCGCTAATGCACATTAGTGGAGATGGCAGCCCACTCCAGCATTCTTGCCTGGAGAATCCCATGGACAGAGGAGCCTGGCGGCTACAGTCCGTGGGGTTGCAAAGAGTCGGACACGACTGAGCGACTAATACTTTTACTTTATACTACAATTCAGAATTTATACCAAGAGAAAAACAACAGAGATCACAGGCAATATTCAGTGACCAAAAAAACAAGAACGACAACAAAAATCTTTGGGTAAGAACTAATAACAGAAACTTGATGGTATCAGAAGTCAGAGCATGAGATGACTCAGATACTATGAGAGTCAAACATTAAAGGCCTGGTGAGGGCCAGCTGCACTAAAGAATGGCCAGACATCATCTTAACACAAACATAGCCATGGAAAGAAAGATACACATCTGCCAGCTATGACAACCCCGTGCATACTCTAAACCTTTGACAAATACTCACTGACCGACTGCTCAATAACAATCCTGAGAAACTACTTCAGTTCCAGTTCTAAAGCTTTTCTTGAATAACTTTCCTGACGAATCTGTCATTTGTTTAACCCTTTTTAGTGAATTCTGTGCTGACTGCACCCCCTAAGAAATCTATATGTCAGAGGCATATAAATGACACCATTCAATTGAAAAAAATGCTTTTCTGCAAGTACATTGTATTTTTCACATTTCAAGCCACTCACCTTTTTCTAAATGCTTTGCTTTTTTTTTCATTGACGTGTAGTTGATTTACAATATTGTGTTATTTTCATGTATACAGCATAGTGATTCAGGGTTTTTTGAAGATTATATTCCATTATAGGTTATGACAAGATATTGAATATACTTCCCGTATTACACAGTAAATCCTTTTTGCTTACCTATTTTAGGTACAGGAGACTGTATCTGTTAATCGCATACTCCTAGTTTACACCTCCCCCCACCTTTGGTAACCATGTTTCTTTTCTGTCTGTGAGTCTGCTCGTTATCAGATTCATTTATATTATTTTTTATATCGTGTAGTACTGTCGTTCTCTGATTCATTTTGCTATAAACGCTTTGCTAGTTTCTAATTGAGGGGAATCAAATGAAAAAGTCTCAGCCAACATTTTACAAGTTCCTCACAACTGGAGCCGCTCTGTCACTAATTTTTTGAACCTGTATCTTCTCTATATGATCCTGAGAAAATAAAAAGCTCTCAAACTAGCCCTCTTGACTGATTTTCAATCACCCAGCCCTACTAAATCATTAAAAATTCACCTTCTCTTTGAAATAAAGGGATAGTCTCCCCTCAACTCTTTCAAATTTGGCCTTAATAATAAAAGAGTAAGATAAAAACACAAAATAACTATAAGAGGTTCTGCATATTTGCTGCTTATATCTTTTTTTTTTCCTCTTCAAGTGTTTACAATAGGGCATTTCAACTTATTATGAGTGGGAATGAGAAAGCGAAATAGACTAGAAACAGACCAATTTCATTTTTCTGTCAGCATCTCCTGACAGGCCAAAGATAAACCTCATAAACTGTGAAAAATGAACAATTCTTGGTTTTGATAACCTAAGCTGGGAGGAGGACCAAAGAGCTCCTATCTCTGGAACCCAGGAGTTTATCTCACTTGTTTTTCATTGATTAATCCCAAACTTATCCTATTTCGTCAACAACTTCAACGAGCCCAAAGGGAAGTTTTAGATCCCTGGCTCCAGCTCCTCTCTGTGTCCAGGCTTACTGGTGCCAAATGAAGTGGTAATTAACCCAAAGTCCCCCTTTCCTGACATGCAGACTTGCAAGGCAACAACAGCCCAGGGAGGGGAGACCCCAGTGGGAACTGCCAACAGCAGATTTGTAGAGGGTGAGGGCTCCGGAGAGGAATGAGCAAGACAGGATGCAGAGGCGATTGCGCCAGCAAAAGCAGCCAGGCAGAAAGGAACATGGAATGTGGGGAGCTGGGGAGGACCACGCAAACAATGGTCTGGCAGGAGAGAGGAGCTTCCAAAGTGGGAAACAGCAGAGACAACATCAGGAGGAAGGCTGGGCTTGAAAATCCAGTTAAAGGAGTTTGGGGGTAATGTGGTAGCCATAGGGAGCCGCTGTGTTCTCTAGAGGAGGAGAGTCTCATGAGCTGAGTGGGCATCAGGANGGGGAGGACCACGCAAACAATGGTCTGGCAGGAGAGAGGAGCTTCCAAAGTGGGAAACAGCAGAGACAACATCAGGAGGAAGGCTGGGCTTGAAAATCCAGTTAAAGGAGTTTGGGGGTAATGTGGTAGCCATAGGGAGCCGCTGTGTTCTCTAGAGGAGGAGAGTCTCATGAGCTGAGTGGGCATCAGGAGGGCAATGGTGTGCGGGCAGCTGATGGAAGAGATGAGGGTCAGGGCGTCTAATTTAGGAACATTTCAGGAATTGGGGCAGGAAGTGAAGAGGGCTGTATTCAAACTTTGCTCGTGGTCCAGTGGTTAGGAATCCACCTGCCAATGCCGGGGACCTGGGTTTGATCCCTGATCCGGGAAGATTCCACATGCCACAGGGCAACTAAGCCCGTGGGCCACAACTGCTGACGCCCCTGAACCCTAGAGGTGGAGCTCCACAGCAAGAAAACCTCCACAGTGAGAAGCCCCTGATCACGAGAGAAGTGCCATGCACGGAGCCAAAGACTCAACCAGCCAGAAGGAGCCACGTAAACAGACATGTTTGAAAAGAAGGCTGGGTTCTCCTAGGTTTTTTCCCCTTGATCCAAGTATTTCCCTATTCAGAACTAGTGACTTCTGCCATAGATGCATACGACTTACGCCACTATAGATTTACTCCCTTTATCCTTATCCACTTGATGCCTAGGTTTACTTACAATCTGGGTTAGCCTCACCTTGATCTGTAATATCTGTGAAATCATAAACTTGACATATGAGTTGTATGCATACGTTTTTCTAACGCATGTGAAAATAAGCCCATGGTTAGTAAAGTAAGAAGTTGGTCTGTGCTGCACTTCAAGGCCCCCTCAAACCACTATGGGGTAGATATACTTTGAAGAAAGCTGCCTTAGTTCATGGGTTCTTAAGCTTACTGAGGTCATAGACCTCTTTGGTTACCTACTAAAACCCACAGATTCCTTCCCAGAAAACTGAGTGTCTGCCTGCACACACACAATTTTGTATATCATTTCTGACTGTCATTGTCTCTTGGGTTAAAACCCGCGTGACTTATCCGCGGCTGGCAGAATATGAACCTTAGCTTCCCAGCAGGCCAGGTTACTTGGCAAATCTTCCCAGAGCTCACTGTGGCTTTGGAGTCCTTCCAAGAGCTTGTAATATCTTCTTGGGGGTGTCTGACCCTCTCAGTTTCTAGAACGTTCTGAGGCCAAAGCCACTGCTAATGGCTCCTCAGACACCCTTGCTCTCTTCTGAGGCTCCCAGCAGACAATTGCCACAAGGAGACTCTGATCTTCATGGGCCTGCACCACCCCCCACCCCAGGGTTAACCTGGACACGGATGGGCTGGCCCCAGGGAGGTGGGCTGAGCCGTTCCATTTGGATCCCCAGCCTGTTGCTGAGAGAAGCATTCGGTCTCACCCATGGCCTGTGATTGCTCTGTCAAATCAATTCGAGGGACTATAAAGATATAAGAGCCGAACAGCACCAGCAGGAGACTCCATTTTTTTTTTTCCTGGAAGGCTCTTTGCCAGATAAAACAAGACTAAATATGAAATGGCTTCATATTCCAGGCATGAACTAATGTTGGGGTTGTGGCTGATAAGTAAAGAACAGCTAAACAGGCTTTGACACTGTGACTCTGCAGAGGGCAACGCTCTCTCTCTGGAAGTGGGGGTGTGGGGATTTATCAGGCCTGTTGGGGAGAGAGCTGTCTGGAAGAGGTTCCTCCCTCATAAAAAACCCAGGCCCCTGCTGACCGATTCTCACATTAGGAAAACATTGGTAAATCATCAGCATAATCCAGGAATCATTCCCTTCCTCGGCGCTGAGCACCAGGGCCCTTCTCTTCTTATCTGGTTCTAATTTTCTCCATGGGTGCTGCTCCTAATTCATTAATTGAAAGGATTTTTGGCTAGAAGCCCATGACCCTCCTAGAACAAAAAACATAAAATTGTAGGGTCTGATCTTCTGCGGGTCTAAGAGAAGCCAAAGTGGATGGGGCTGGCTGCTTTGGGGTCCCTGCCGGGTTCGGTTTGGCCCCCTGCGGCACAGGTCTGGGGAAGTGGCTGCCTGGAGATCTTCCCTAGCCAGGGAGCCATGGTAAAGCACTAGCTTTCTGAATGTCCCCTGGAGAACATCCATGATCACACGAGGCTTTTAAGATCAACCGTAATAGACTCCCAACAATTTGTTTTTCTTTGGCTGCTTTTACTGGCCCCTCTGGACCTTCCTCCAACGCTGGGTCTGATACTACTCAGCATGACACGGAGGTAAGAGAAGGAGCTTTGGGGTCTAACAGTGGACCTGAATTAAAATATGCCTCCATGCCTTCCTAACTGTGTGGCTTTGGGCATGTGGATTAATCCCTCTGGGCTTCAGTTTCAGTGAAAGCTCAAGAAATCGAGTAACTGCATTACAGAACGGCTATGAGGCTTGCATGAAATGATGCATGTGAAATAGATCGGCGGGTTCTTGGTACACGGTACCTCTCAACTAATAGTAAGAATCACCACCACCATCAACATCACCAGTATCTTCCCTGATGATCTGGGCCGGGGTGGAAAGAGAACAAAGACGTGGGGTTCAACTCAACTCAGTGTCATGTAGAATGGATTTGCAAATGGCATTCATGATGGTACCAGTATGCACAATCCCTGGTTTCACTCCTGAGCTGGATAAGCAGGATATGGGAAACGACACGGCTGCCATGTTCTTTCATTCATTTATTCACTCGCTCAACAAATGTGGTACCTACTGTGTTCCAGACACTTTCCTAGGGTGGTAGATACAGCTATATGCTGGACAGACATAAGCCTTGCCCTGAGAAGCATAGTCCCTCCGCCTCTCAGCTGTAACACAGCCTCAGCAAACACAGTGCAGGAAGCCGCAAAGGCAGCCCTTACCAATCAAGGTTAGTTTCCCCACCGAACGGCAGGACACAGACGCGTCCAGGGCCATAGCAACTCTACCCAAAATGCCCACAGGAAATTCAACAGATATTTTTGCTGACATCTCAATACCAGGTACTGTGCTAGTCCCAGGAACTCCTTGTTGGACAAAGCAGGCCCAGGCCCAGATCATGAGGTGAGGGCCGTTGTCTAAGCAGAGGGAGAAGGCAGCCAAGAAAATAGTCATGCTACCAGTGGCAACGCCTGGTCCACAAGGCAGCTGCCGTGTCACTGAATCTCAAAGCCGTATAGCGTTGCACTCACCAGGCAGGTCATCTTCTGAAGTGGGGTACATTCTTAACTTTAAACCAACTCTGCCTGCTCTGGTCACCTATTTCATCTAGAGGATAATCACAAAAGTAAAGAAATCAGAAGACTCACAGATACAGAGCAGAAATTAGTGGTTACCAGTAGTGGGAGGAGTAAGGGAGTAAGACGTATAAGCTACCTGGTGTATGATCGGCTCAAGGATGTGTTACACATGCAGAAAACATAGCTAGTATTTTGCAATAATTGTAAATGGAAAGTAACCCTTAAGATTGTAGAAAAAGTTTTTAAAAATCTAATAAAAAATAAGGACGGCAGAGATTACTTTCCCCACCGAAGAGGCAGGCTGGCAGTTACAGCGTTAGGGCATCCGCCCTGGACCCTGCTCTGTCCATCTGCGCGCTCCCCTGCTTCTCACAGCACAGCCCCCGCGGGATCCATTAGGAACCCAGCCCCCGCTCTTTCTCACCAGCCCCAAACCTCCCACACTAGCACATAAGCTGTGGTCTGGGACTAAGAGGGTTTTGTTTTTTAAACAGTTAAATCTTTCATTGCAGACCAATTAAAATTTAAAGACTCTCTCTCCTCCCCCCAACCTCTCTCTCCCTCCCTCTTTCTCACACACACACACACACACACACACACACACTCTTCCACCTCTCTGAGCACAAAGAGCTGAAGGTCGCCTGGTGTTTACTATTAGAAACAGGATTTGGAAACCCACTGAGAGAAATCCTGGCTCTTCACTCCACTTGTCTTTTTCCTGCTCAAACTTTTCCTGAATGAGAGATCGCTCTACCAGTAGCCCTGAGTGTCCACCCCCAAAGCAGCCTGTGGGTGGAGGCTGCAGCCCATTTCCTTGGCCCTCTCAGCTGTCTGGCAGAGTGTGAGCAGGCACCTGTGGCGTCCCAGAGGTGGCCAGAGCGCCCGGTGGCCAGGCGTCTGCTGTCACCCTGCTCTGCCCATCCCACTCCCCAGTCTGTCTGCACATCTACCTGGCCTCCTCGTCTATCTTCACACGTCATTGGCAGCATCAAGGGGCCCTTCCTGACCATCCAGGAGGAAGGGGAAGGGCATTAGGTTATGCCTCTAGCCCCAGCCTCATTCTGCGTGGTCTGCTCTTCTCAAAGCAGTGGACTTTTAAAATAAGGTCAGGTAGAGAAGGTCTCACATGCACACATACGTTTTACTTTCAGAGCTCTCAGGTTCCCTGTGGCATCTCTTGCTAGAGTTCTCAGAGCTAGGGAAGTCACCCTTTGGTATTAATTTGGACATAAAATTTCCCTCATCTCCCATTTCCCCTCTTGCCTTGAATGAGTGAGTGAGGTTGCTCAAGTCGTGTCCGACTCTTTGCGACCCCATGGACTGTAGCCTACCAGGCTCCTCTGTCCATGGGATTTTCCAGGCAAGAGTACTGGAGTGGGGTGCCATTTCCTAGAGGGTCCCAAACAGTGACCTCCTTGCAGGCAGTTGGCCTGAGGCTCTGGTGCTGGGCTTCGTGGGATCCCATCCTGGGGGAACTGGCCACTTTCCTGGGGGTTAGTGGGTGGCAAGCAGTCATCCCGTCATGATGCTGGGTGTACACTCCCAGCTCTAGACGGTTCGTGGTGAAGTGATGAAAACTTTTGTCTTTCTCTTGGCTAAAGCCCATATAAGGACAGATCGAGATTGAAAGGCAAAAACAACATCCATTCTTGGTGATGGAAAGAAATCATCTCTGGCAGGATGTGAGTTAGAGAAAACTCTGGGCCCCATGGAAAAAGGGATCTTGAGACTCCTATAAAACAAGGCAAATGGGGTGACTCATCTCAGGGTCAGGGTGTAATCTGTGCTGTGGAGCTGTGAGGCTGGGAGCAGCCAAGAGAAGGGAGAGCAGACGCTCCTAGCCAAGGGGGCTGGGTTTTCTGGCCTCACAGGGGAACACGGAGACTTGGGAAGAGGCCAGAGAAATTCACTGAACAAGTGGTCCTGGCCAGGTCCACCACTTCACTAAACAAGAGGGCTCCCAGCTCAGCTACTGACACCCACTGTAGGTCTAGACCAGCTACCCCATGGATTGTAGCCCATCAGGCTCCTCCATCCAAGGAATTCTCCACGCAAGAATACTGGAGTGTGTTGCCATACCCTTCTCCAGGGGTCTTCCCAGCTAGGGATCGACCCGCGTCTCTATGTCTCTTGAATTGGCAGGTGGGTCTTTACCACTAGTACCACCTGGGGAGCTCTGCGGTCTCTGTGAGACGCTCAGTCATGTCTAGCCCTTCGCGGCCCCACGGGCTCCCTTGCACTGCCCTGGCAGGCCAGTTCTTGATCACTAGCGTCACCTGGGAAGCGCCCTAAGTCTCAGTGTCCCCCTTTAAATTTGGAAATCTTCCTGCCCTTCGTTTGCCTCACAGATGGGTGTTTCCAAAAGCAGTAATGGCAGACTTTCTCCGCACCCTCAGCAAACACCAGGGGCCGCACAAGCATGTTTCACAAGATTCTAGCACCAAGACATGGCGAGTTTAACACGTGAGCTAACCACTTGCCTTTCACTAACAAGGATGCTGACATTCAGAGACGAGCTAATTTGTCTCAGGTGACAATACTGGTAAGTGGTCGCGTCAGGGTGTGAGCAAAGGCAGATGGCCTTTCTGTATCCCTGGTAACATTTCAATATGAACACACTTTACTGCTCTTTTTAGAAGAAATCAGGAAAGGTAAATGAGAAGAGAGAGAGAGCACGCGATTGCCTTGGAACACAAAGCGAGTGTGAAAGATCCTCCAAAGGCGTCAAAACAGAACACTGTCCTCCTCCCCTTGAAACCTGCATTCCACATTGTGTGCTCCCCGTTACCTTCGGAGACTCTGTGCCTGTTAATTCATTTTCCAGACCCCGTGTAGCTGTGTCTCTGGGTGATCATAACTCGGGTGAGTCAGCTGACAAAGCCTGCGAGCTCTCGGAAAGATGTCATTAGTTGGAAATAGTGCCGAGCGTCACACAGGGAGTCTGCCTGCAAACACCGTCCTCTCCCCTTGCCGAAGAGCCGCGTTCTGTGTCCACCGGCTGCTTCCCACGCCTCTCTGCGCTGGCTGCTCCAGCCCGTCCAGGCCGTGCCATGAAGAACAGGCAACAGGAGCCCACAGAGCAGTGCGGTCGCTCTGCTGCTGTCACGAAGGGCAGCCCGCTTTCCTGAGGATCCAGACGGGGACAGCCCTGCCAGACCCCACACTGCACTAAGCTTGAAGCCACCAAGACACATTCAACAGACACTCCGCGAGCCCTATTTCAGGTCAGAGAGCAGACATGATAAAGCAGGGTGCCTATCGCCCCCAGGCCAAATGGTAAATGTAGGGCAGGAAAAGACCAGCAAAGAAGCACCATGTTATAAGGTGTCATTAAATACATACTAAATGAGCACCATTTTAACTGTGGCTGGAACATATTTTGAACGATTCATTTGTATTTATTTCTCATCAATTTTCTCCTTTCCTCTAGTCTTTCTCAAGAAAGTAGCCAATCAGCTTTGTCTTTATTCCCTTAGAAATGGTAGGGAAGAAGCCGCCTACAAGGCTGTCTCACATCAATATTCCAAAACCTGAGGCTCAGAGTTGGTTCAGCAGGATTCATGGAGGAGGAGGTAATAGAGGATTGGGGGGAAGAAGCAAAGTGAACTGGAGAAAGCCAAGGTTGAGAGCAGCTTCCACACAGAATACAAAGAAACGTCCCTGGGTTGGTGGGAAGGTAGGGCGAGTATGAGAGGCAAGAGGGGCGAGAGAGGCGGAGAGAGGGAGACGGAAAGAAGAGACACTGAGCCGAGGCTGGGACCGCCGAGCGCGCAGGCAGAGGGCTCAGCCTCTCTGCTCCTGCCTGGCGAGGCCCCCGTGAGCAACGGCTGGGTCGCATCCCTAGGTTAGCGCAGGACCGAAGGTGATTCTGTGAAAACGATTCTCTCGTTGCCCGTGTGACTATAGAGAGCTGCCAGCCCTGCAGGAGCAGTAAGATGCACCCCAAAGGTCGCTTACTTGGCTTCTGCCTTACTTTGACGCTGCACAAGTCCCTAGAGCTGTGGCCCAGACTGAGCTGTGGCCCAAGCAACCCCTACCAGTTTCCGGGTGGCCTAAAGGAATAGTGCTAAGGTTGCCAGACACTATACAGGATGCCTTGCATTGCGGGTCCTGTATTTTATTTACCAAATGAGGAAACCCTAGATTGGGACTGACACTGAAATTAAGGTGATAAAAACAATGTGGATGAAAATTTATACCAGAGTTTGCAGAACTGAATATGTGGATTGAGAGACACACCTTTTTGAACATAATGCCTTTTTTTTTTTTTTAACAGTGCTTTAAGTTTTATTCCCAGGTGGCTCTAGTGGTAAAGAATCCGCCTGCTAATGCAAAAGACTCAGGTTCGATCCCTGGTCCAGAATATCCCCTGGAGTAGGAAATGGCACCCCACTCCAGTATTCTTGCCTGGAAAATTCCATGGACAGAGGAGCTTTGTGGGCTACAATCCATGAGGCCCCAAAGAGCTGGACACAACTAAGTCACTGAGCACCCACAGAACACAGTTTATGAAGGTCCTTCACATTTACTGTATCATTTGATTCCNGGAAATGGCACCCCACTCCAGTATTCTTGCCTGGAAAATTCCATGGACAGAGGAGCTTTGTGGGCTACAATCCATGAGGCCCCAAAGAGCTGGACACAACTAAGTCACTGAGCACCCACAGAACACAGTTTATGAAGGTCCTTCACATTTACTGTATCATTTGATTCCCCATAACCTAGTAAGATGAGAAACGCAAGTCTAATTATTTCCAGAAAAAGACATGGGGCTTATGGAAGCTGAGCCCATGAGCTTCCCTTTGAGGATGCCAAGTCCACGTGGGCCAAGCTGTAAGCAAATCCTGCCTCCGCTCCCAGGCTGCTCCGCTCCGGACTCCACACAGGGTCTCAGCCTGGCCCCGGTTCTACACCGCAGAGATGATACCAGTGAATTCAGTCTCCAAATGCTCTCTTAAACTTCCATGGTGCATTAAGTTTTAGGGGTGCCTAGTTCCAGATGACCTCTCTCTGGCACAGGGGCCAGAACTAGGAAATGATTTGACTTGGTGAGGTGACCAAAGTCAAGTCTCCACTGCCTGTGGGTCCCAAGATGATGAGACTTAGGATAGGCCTGGCTGCTAACCCTCTGGGTCACTATCTCTCAGAGCAGGGGACACCCAATCACTAAAAAGATAGCCTGACTCCGCTGCAACTCAGCGAGGATGCTGTGGAGGGTGATTTAGGGAGAAGAGAGCTTTGCAAAGAAGAGAGCCAGACTTGGGGCTTCCCAGGTGGTGTTAGCGGTAAAGAACCTGCCTTCAAGGCAGGAGACCTGGGTTCAATCCCTAGGTTGGGAGGATCCCCTGGGGAGGAAATGGCAACCCACTCGTTTTTTGGCCTAGAGTATCCCACGGACAAGGAAGCCTGGCAGGCTCCAGTCCGTGGGGTCACACAGAGTCGGACAGGACTAAGCACGCACATTCACAGTGCCAGAGGGGACAAGCTTGAGGCACGACTGTCCAGCAAACGTAAGACAGCCACTGCCAGTGCTGGCGAGAGGCCTCTGTCAGAGCTCCGGTTTTTACGCATCCTAAAAACTCTACTTATGGACAGCAGGTCAGAGGGAAGGGGAAAAAAAACGCAACCAGACTTGAAAAGTTGCCTGGCGCTGCTGTCAGCA
The DNA here is from genome assembly GCA_006410675.1 of Oreotragus oreotragus. Lineage (NCBI taxonomy): Eukaryota > Metazoa > Chordata > Mammalia > Artiodactyla > Bovidae > Oreotragus > Oreotragus oreotragus. The sequence goes on from SJYX01020722.1 coordinate 114,359, forward strand.
AATGGACTGCAGCTGTTTTTGCCATTTCAAAAGCTGGTGCTCCTGGTTTCTTAAAAAGTATGTTGTAGGAAATAAAGAATAGGATTCTGGGGAAGCCCCCTACCACCACCCACTTTTTTTTTTTTTACTTTATTTTACTTTACAGTACTGTATTGGTTTTGGCATACATTGACATGAATCCGTCATGGGTGTACATGAATTCCCAAACATGAACCTCCCCCCTCCCACCTCCCACCCACTTTGATAAAAATTTCATTTTTCATTCTACATAAGAGACTTTAAGTGCAGGGAATTTTCTTTTCTTTTTCTTTTTATTTTTTGAAGTGTTGGAATATAGGAGCCAGTTTTATTCTCATTTTTTATTGTACTAATATTAAAAAAATTTTTTAATTGGAGTATAGTTGCTTTACAATGTTGTATCAGTTGATGCTGTATAACAACGTAAATCCGCTATATGTGTACCTAAGTGTGCGTTGCCAAATTACTTCAGTCGCTTCTGACTCTTTGTGACCCTACAGACTGTAGCTTGCCAGGCTCCTCTGTCCACGGGATTCGTGTTTCTTTCATCTCCTGCATTGGCAGGCAGGTTCTTTACCACTAGCCCCCCTGGGGAGCCCACGTACACACATATCCCCCCACTTTAAGCCTCCCTCCCTCTCACTCCCCCATCCCATCCCTCTGGTCATCACAGAGGACCGAGTTGAGCTGCCTGGGCTTTACAGCAAATCCCTGCTGGCTGGCTGTTTCACATACAGTGACGTATATGATTCAACGCTACCCTCTCAATTCATCCCATCGTCTCCTCCCGTGTCCGCAAGTCCATTCTCTATGTCTGCATTTCTATTACTGTCCTGCAAATTATTCTTTGTACTTTGGTATGTTATATATATTATCTATTATCCACTAAATACGAACAACAGTAACTCTTCACTATGGGTGGAAGCCGTTTTGGGAGTGTGAGAAAAGGGCATCTTCTAGACTGGGACACGAGAAAAGGATCTGGATGATCACCAAAACACTCCTTACAGATGTCTGCTCTGCTAAGTTTCCAGCACGAAATGAAGCGGAGCTCCGCGCCTGATAACTGCATCTGAGCATCTCTTTCGAAGGTCTCCCTGACGGCAGCCCGCGGCCTGCGGCACAGTGTCTAAGGCGCCGGAGCCCACGCTGCATCAACGTCAGGACTCAGGCGCCGTATCTGGGCAGGCGAGTCCTACTCAGAGCTCCTTCTCATCAGCCCGGCTCAGGACTGAACTCAGCCCAGGATCTCAAGTTCCCTTCCTCCGCTTGGGGCTGGTGACTTTTTTTTTTTAAGTTTATTTTAATTTTATTTTACTTTACAATACTTGACGTGAATCTGCCACGGGTGTATATGAGCTCCCAATCCTGAACCCCCCTCCCACCTCCCACCCCATATCATCTCTCTGGAGGGGCTGGTGACTTTTAAACGTGGAGGCTCTGCCAAGGACTGGGATTTCAGCCCCGTTAAAATTTACTAGAGTTAAAGAAAAGACCCAGCCTTGGAAATCATTCTTTGGCCGTGTCTCTCCCTCTCCCCACTTCCCACCTATTCACCCACTAGATGGCCAGCAATTGAGCTAATTCTGGAAAGATGCCCGTATCAAATGTCTTTAGAGATCATCTCAGAAAATGCCTTTAGGAAGGCAGGTCACCTCTTCCCATCTGTCTTACTCTGGCAGATCTGGGCACCTACACGAAGAGGCAGTGAAACAAAACTGTGAAGAATACAGCCTCTCAAATCAGACAAGAATACATCCTGGCCACTGCCTTACTTTCTGGATGACCTTGGGCTTGCTTCTTAACCTCTCTGAGTCTCACTCTCTGCATCCACAAGATGGGAAGAGTACTATGATGTGTTGTATAGCACGTTAAGAGGTTAGACCAAACAACGCGTGTCAGCCGCTTAACCCAGTGTCTAGCACTCAGCAAGTGCCGGAAGTGGGAGCCACGAACAGAGTTCTTCCAAGGGCACCGCCTGTCTTTCTTGTCGCACTGGCGCAGCTGGTGTTTAAGAGAAGTTTTGCCAGGTGCACGGAGCGCTAAGGAGAGGGAAAAATGTGTTCACACTCCTGGAGTCAAAAGTTGTCCCATCCTTCCGTGACGTCATAATTGGAGCTGCAGCCTGACGGAAGCCTGACGACCGCCACAACCAGTCTTCACCACCCACACACTTTTCACCACCCTCTTGCACATAACTCCTGGGGCCTCTGCTTCCATCCCACCATTTCATGAGCCCGTCCAACTCAGGGTCCGTGTTCAGCATCATAAGGGCAGCCAGTATCTGCAAGAGGTAAGCACGCCGAGGCCCCCAGGAACTGAGACAGGAAACCCCTTCCTGGAGAAGCTGAAACTGAGCAAGGTGGGATACTGGCAGGCGTATCTCTTTGGTTTCGTAATTAAAACTGAAACTCGATCCCCCTGCTCAGGGAGACCTGGCCACAGGCTTCATCTTTCAAAGCACTACCTGGATGCTTATTAAGGGGCCACTTGCCCCCAAGATTGGGTTACTTCACTTTCAGCAGCTGCTTGACCTCTCCCCACCACCGGTGCCAAGGTGAAGACTCACCTGAAATCAAGCCCGAGCTACACTGGTAGCCCTCGGCAGCCAGGGCTAGAGGTAGCTCCTTGGTAGACCAATAATTTCTGAGGAAGGTGGCTCCTGCTTATTTGGATCTCTGCCCGAAGGTCCTTCCAAAGCTCCACCAGAGTCACGTACCTCTCATCTCTTCTGCATTTTCCTTTCCTCTGTTCTCACGCCACTTACCTCAGAGCATCTCAGTTTTTGATTTACGTGTTTGCCTTTGCTTACTCCCCTTAGGCCATCAGCTCCAACGGAAGAGAAGCTCTGCTTGCCTTGTTCATGCTATAAGCCCAGTGTGTGCTGGTTTTTGCATTGAGTAGATAAAGGAAAAGGGGAAAAGACTGATCAAATGCCACACAAAGGACTTCCCTGTTGGTCAGTGGTTAAGAATCTTCCTGCCAATGTAGGGAACATGGGTTCCACCCCTGTTTGGGGAAGAACCCATATGCTGTGAAGTAATTAAGCCGGCGTACAACAGAAACCACCGCTATGAGGAGCCCGTGGGCCACAGCTAGCAAGCAGCCCCTGCTCATCGCAATGGAGAAAGGCCCATGCAGAACAGCAAAGCCCCAGTGCAGCCAAAAATAAATTTAAAAAATTAAAAAAATTATATGTCATACAAAAACCAAGAGGTCTGCCTGTAATGGGGCTTGGAGTACAGAGAATGTTCTGTGAAGGAAGGAAAGACAGACACGTTCTTTCCCTTTTGATGTCCCCAAGCTTTATGACACACTCATACACCGACCACATTCTTTATAACATCATACACAAGGGCTGAGCAATTCAAGATCATTTGATCTGAAGTATCGCCTGCCGCTATTCATCATACTTAGTTACTTACTTGGGATATCTAGTAAAATTTCTGAACCAAAATGGATGATAGCGTGGATACCTAAGTACATGGAGTGGAAAGTCAATACAAATTTGATGTTAGCCAAGAAGCCTAAGTGTGGGTGGAGGAGAGAGGATGGTGAGCTAGGGAAGAGGAAAATAAATGAAATAGGACAGACAGGCCGAGACTGCAGTCTAGCTTGCTTCCCTCTCACAGAAACGCCTTCTGGTCTTTGCTTCTCTGAGCTGGGCGACAGTGATCGCCACACACAGGGATGCAGAGAATGAAGAGAAGCTGGGCAGAGAAGCGGCGGCATGTCTGCAGGAGGATTAAGAAGCAATTTTTATATTGGAGGATAGGGCTCCAGAATAAAACTTCCAAGAAGGCCAAAAGCAATGGATGTGTGGCGAGGGCTGCACAGCCATTCAGAAATAAATTGCAAAACCCGTAACTGAACAAAAACAAAGCAGCACCCTCCACCAGCTGTTATACTTGACCCAGTGTCAACTTTCTCTGTTATGAAAGAACAAAACAGGAGCAGCTCTGCCCATCGCCACAGCCACCCCTGTCACGAGAACTGTCGCCGTCGGCCCAGTCCAAGGCAGCTGTTCTTATACTCAGGATGGAGCCCTCCTTCCAGGGCAGGTTCAGTGTATGTTTCTGGTGACCCTGAATCAGCTGAAGAGCTCCTGCAGGTGTGTCTATGGACCTCTGTGAAGGAACTCTGGATTTCTTAGTTCTAGAAACCAGTTAGCAGTGGGGTTCCAAAAGCCAGAGTTTGGTAATATGCATGCATACCCCATGCATAGACAGGCAGAAGCAAAGTTACCCCCGCCAACTCTTCAAAAATGGTATATAATCTCTAGCTGTGTAACTTTGTTACAAAAACCTCTCTGGAACTTCCTAATGTTTTTGATGAAATTAAGACACGTGATTAATCTAAGAATCTTCGAGTTTAAAAATTTTACACTTCTAGATAACCAACAAGGACCTGGTGTATAGCACATGGAACTCTGCTCAGTATTCTATAATAACCTAAATGGAAAAAGAACCTGAAAAAGAACAGAAACATGTATATGTATAACTGAGTCATTTTGCTTTCCACCTGAAACTGACATGACATTGTTAATCCACTATATTCCAATATAAAAATTTTAAAAGATCCTATACTTATATAATAAATATTACTTTTTCTTTTCTTTTTCTGTCCCTCCTCCTGCTTTTCTTCTTTCTTCCATCTTGGCCAAGTCCCTTTCATCCGCCTCACAAGGGCCAGTGACCCCCAAACAGCCAGCAAATTAGCAGTTGTATTTACAAGGTTTGGAGTAGCTGATATTTCAAGATTATGATTCAACTATTGAGTTCTGAGGCTCTAAAACAAAATCCCCAAGTCTCCTGTTGAGCATGAGTAAGAAAAAACCAGCCAGTCAGCAAGCAAAGGTCTCCTGATTGAGTCCTGGGGGTGCACACAATAAATACAGCTACCGTACCATGAAGTTCGGTCTAATACAGAAATGTGCACACAGAAAAGCAATATTTCTGCTGCAAGAATCGAGATAGTAGTAGTCATGTATGGATGTGAGAGTTAGACCATAAAGAATTAGACCACTGAAGAGTTAGACCACTGAAGAATTGATGCTTCTGAGCTGTGGTGTTGGAGAAGACTCTTGAGAGTCCCTTGGACTGCAAGGAGATCAAATCAGTCAATCCTAAAGGAAGTCAATTCTGCATATTCATTAGCAGGACTGATGCTGAAGCTCTAATACTTTGGCCACCTGATGCAAAGAGCCAACTCATTAGAAAAGACCCTGATGCTGGGAAAGATTGAAGGCAGGAGGAGAAGGAGGCAACAGAGGATGAAATGGTTGGATGGCATCACTGACTCAATCGACAGGAGCTTGAGCAAGCTCCAGGAGATAGTGAAGGACAGGGAAGCCTGGCGTGCTGCATTCCATGTGGTGGCAAAGAGTCGGACACGACTGAGCTACTGAGCATACAAGATATCATACTGATTATAGGAGGAGTGAATTTTACTGACCCAGAAGGCTTTCCAAGGAGGAGGTACAGTAATGTGGGAGTTTTGGTGCTGGTATAGTCACTAAGTCGGTTCCAACTCTTACTGCCCCATGGACTATAGCTCACCAGGCTCCTCTGTCCACGGGATTTCCCAGGCAGGAACACTGGAGCGGGTTGCCATTTACTCTCCGGGGGATCTTCCTGATCCAGGGATTGAATCCAGTGGGTTCTGCACAGCAGGCAGACTCTTTAACAACTGAGCCAACAAGAAGTCCACTGTGGAAGTTTAGCAAACCACAATTAATATTATTCTTCATTACGTGCATCTATTTCTATATATTGAAAAATTGCTGCATTCAGGATGAGCCCATCCATTTAAATATATATATATAATACACATGATTATCATTTACTGAGCACTGCCTACTATAAACTGTGCTAATAAGCTCCTCATACATATATCATTCAACCCACATAAAACAGGAGATGGATGGCAGCACAGTGTTAAGAGCATGTTAACAGGCAGATTCTATCTTTCTCTGTGCCTCAATTTTTTCATCTGTGAAATGAGACAAATAATAGTATACATCTCAGAGCGTTGCTGTGATTTTTTAATTAGAAGTTTCATAAAGCCCTTACTGCAATGTTAGGAATGTGGCAAATGTCCCATAAACAGTATTTATTGATAACCCTGAGGTCTAAGATGGTAAAGAATCTGCCTGCAGTGCAGGAGACCTCAGTTTGATCCCTGGGTTGACAAGATCCCCTGGGGAAGGAAATGGCAACCCTCTCCAGGATTCTTGCCTGGAGAATCCCATGGTCAGAGGAGCCTGGTGGGCTACAGTCCAGGGGGTTGCAAAGAGATGGACACGATGAGCGACTAACCCTTAACATCCTTTTCCTAAATATAACTTGAGAACAAAAGTGACGTGTCTGAGGTTGAACCAGCTCTGAGTATGTCACCATATTCTGTTATCTCTCGGGATGTCAACTGCCAAACTCAAGTTTGCCCCATGGCAACTGCTTCAGTGTTCCAGTAAACTTGGCATGCTCTGGATGATCTGTCCTGCAATCTCCCTTAAACGTCACTGTTCTCACACGTACCTTGGGAAGGTCGTGCATACTCGTGGCATACATGGTCAGGCCTTTGTAAGAGTTAGAGATGCCTATGGTCTCTAAGGCGCATCAGGCTTTTCCCTGGATCACCTGTGATTCCTCCTCCACCTCAGTTCAGTTCAGTTCAGTCTCTCAGTTGTGTCTGACTCTTTGTGACCCCATGAATTGCAGCATGCCAGGCCTCCCTGCCCATCACCAACACCCAGAGTTCACTCAGACTCACATCCATCGAGTCAGTGATGCCATCCAGCCATCTCATCCTCTGTCGTCCCCTTCTCCTCCTGCCCCCAGAAATTAAAAGAGGCTTACTCCTTGGAAGAAAAGTTATGACCAACCTAGATAGCATCTTGAAAAGCAGAGACATTACTTTGCCAACAAAGGTCCGTCTAGTCAAGCCTATGGTTTTCCTGTGGTCATGTATGGATGTGAGAGTTGGACTGTGAAGAAAGCTGAGCGCCGAAGAATTGATGCTTTTGAACTGTGGTGTTGGAGAAGACTCTTGAGAGTCCCTTGGACTGCAAGGAGATCCAACCAGTCCATTCTGATGGAGATCAGCCCTGGGATTTCTTTGGAGGGAATGATGCTGAAGCTGAAACTCCAGTACTTTGGCCACCTCATGTGAAGAGTTGACTCACTGGAAAAGACTGATTCCTCCTCACCCAGCCCCAATTCTGAACTCTTCTGGAACATTCTCTTTTGCACTCCAGGCAGTGGGAGTCCCCACATCAGGCACCGGAAGTCCCCAACACAGAAAAGTCGGGAGAGCAAAGATCAGTGGCATGGAGTCAGGCTGGAAAGGCAGAGAGCTGGGGATGTTGGAATCTTTTAAGAAAAGCAAAACAGCCACCTTGACAGGTTGCGGGACGTATGTAACACTCACACCAGCCCTCGTTTGCAGCAGGGCTGGAAAGGACAGGCCAAACTGCAAGCTCCTCCAAGTCAGCTGAATGCTTCCCAAGAGACTGCCGAGCAACGAGGCCAAATTCCTGTAGAAGTAGATGGCCTCAAAGGTGTCCGCTGCAGTGGGAACTCTAGGAAGGGTGGCATATCAGTATGGATAACTGAACCTATGAGGAAGTCCTAAAGGAAAGGACAGTCTGAGGAATGGCTTAGTGACTTCAGGCAGCTCCAAAGTTTCATTTTGGTTTCCTTACTCCTGTGAGGGGAAGCCAGAGGAAGTAATCTGGAGCCACTGAGAATCAAAGGAAAGGGAAAATGGACTTGAGTCAGAGGAAAATTCGAGCTGGGCAAAACAAAGTGTGTTTCTAGATTTCACTGCTGAGGTTATGGTTCTACTCATAAATCTTCCAACCTCCCCCCCATCTCAAAAAAAAAACCAACCCCGACTCCCCGGAATCCTGTATGTTTCCTAATTATACCACTTGTCCCAGCTGTATCTGCATCATTTATCCTAACTACCAGATCACCTGGAAAGCTTATGTAAATGCAAGTTCTCAGGCCTCACCCCAGTCTCCTGAGTCGGAATGGGATGCCCCATGACCCACAAGCTCTCAAGGTGATTGCTACATACAATGTTGTTGTTGAAAGTCCCCTCCGTGCATTAGAGGCATGGGCCACTGCAAGGTGCCCTTGACCTTGAATTTTCTGAATGCATATATTTTACCAAACTCATCAGAGAGTTGCTGGAAAGAGCACTGAAATAAAACTACAGTTGCCTTCTCTGAGGTAATGGGTTGCTCTTTTGCTAGAACACCACCTTGAGCCCGAGCTACTGAGCAGAAGCACAGGGTTTGGCCATTCGTGTCTGCAGACAGGCAGTTGAACGGGGGCTGCTGGGATTTACCTATGAGGGATCAGAAGAAATTTCAGGGCAAATCGCAATTCCTAGATGTCAGATATGAGTATAGGACTGTCATCTTCTCCAAGAGAAGGAAATCTTAGAGCCATTTATCTTTTCCCCCTCTTATCTCTGAGTTGAGTGGCGAAATGCCGAAACACTATTGATTTGTTCTTCACTCTTGAATGCTTTGCAGTCCTCTCGCTAAGGAAATCGGAAACATCCCACCCACTCTGACGATTAGGCAATAGGCTAACTCTAGGGGAGAGCAGGGGGTGGAAGGCAGCTTTCTTTTCCCTTCTATTTCCACTTTGGAAGATGAACCTGTGGGCTAGCGTATGGGACTCCCTTCCCCGGGTACTCCCAAGGTGACTTTCTACAGGCGCATTTTTCCCTCCTCTCTGGGGTGCCCAGTACCATGCAGTTTTGACACTTGGCCATGCTTGCCTCTCCCAGGCTACTCTGCCTCTGCACACTCTGAGCTGCTGGGGGACAGGGGTGGGGGAGGGAAAGCTGGTGGCCGGAGACAGTGGGTGCGCCCAGCTCTGAGCTGCACTGTGGGGAGAGGAAAGGTGGCACCTTGTCAGACAACAGCTGCACCACCTCCTTCCCCACGGCCACAGATCCCCTCACCAGCAGAGACACTGTCCCCTGTCAGGTCTGGGGGCTGCCATTTCTGAGAGCAGGGAGCAAATGATGGGAAGCCAGAAGAAGCCAGACTGCCTGCCAGTCACGCTCTGCTTGGACGGCTTGGCTCTCAGCCTCTTGCTCCTCAGCCCGCTGTGGGTCATGCCGAGCACTGCTGCTGTCCAGTCACCAGGTCACGTCCGACTCTTTTGTGACCCCATGGACTGCAGCCCACCAGGCTCCTCTGTCCATGGTATTAAAGAAGCCAGACTGCCTGCCAGTCACGCTCTGCTTGGACGGCTTGGCTCTCAGCCTCTTGCTCCTCAGCCCGCTGTGGGTCATGCCGAGCACGGCTGCTGTCCAGTCACCAGGTCACGTCCGACTCTTTTGTGACCCCATGGACTGCAGCCCACCAGGCTCCTCTTTCCATGGTATTTGCCAGGCAAGAACACTGGAGCAGGTTGCCATTTGCTCGTCCAGGGGATCATCCTGACCCAGGGATCGAACCCACATCTCCTGTATGGGCAGGGGCATTCTATACCACTGAGTCACCAGTAAAGGTCCCATGCCAAACACAATTCGTCACTAAAGTGAGTCCCAAGTTACACAGGCAAAAAAAATTAGAAAGACCTAGCAGATCACCCCCATCATCGTGCATTCTGATAGCTTTCTTGAAGGAAAAGGAAAACTCGGGCTTAACGGGATCAGTGGGTTTGTGCCTGCTCTGCTCTGCACTTTCCATGTACTCTAGGCTCGTAGCTGGTTATATCCACGAGAGTCAGAAAAACAAATGCTTTAGTGGTATTCAGCAAGCTGTGATCACCAACCTTTTGGTTAAAACCAGCTGGGGAAACATGTTGCAAATGCAGATTCCATGGATCCACCCCAAAGATACCAAGGGTGGAATACTGAAATGGACATTTTTAAGAAATTTCTCTTTACGGCTCTCACTCCTCTTTGTCAAAGCATAGCTGAAAACACTTCTCTTTTATGAAAATATTAAATAAGTCATCCAACTCCTTTTCTATCTTCTTAATTCATTTTCTTTTGGCATCTCGAGGACTCTGAGAAAACATATATACTTTTTTCCAATTCTTTGCAGATAGCTTAAAGTGTTCCATTCTGTGGTTTGCTTGGGAATGAGTGTTGTCCCGTGTTGTCCCTGGTCTAGAACGGGCTGGCTGGCCCACTGCTTGCTTTTGTAATAAAGTTTTGTTGGAACACAGTCATGCTATTTTGTTACATAGTGTGTATGACCACGTTTATGCTGCAATGGCAGAGGTGCATATCTGCAACAGAGACAAAATGGCCTGTAAAGGCTAAAACATTTACTTTCATAAAAAACAGTTTGCCAAACGCTGGTTTACAAGAGTGGCAGCTGTTCAACAAACTCATTTCCCCGTGTTCCTGGGGACATAGTCACATGGTCATGTGACTGAATTCTAGTAAGGCGATGTGAGAGGAAACTCTGAGTCTGGACTGGACTTCAAAAGTCTCCCAGAATTGATCACTGATGAACATAGATGCAAAAATCCTCAACAAAATTCTAGCAATCAGAATCCAACAACACATTAAAAAGATCATACACCATGACCAAGTAGGCTTTATCCCAGGGATGCAAGGATTCTTCAATATTCGCAAATCAATCAATGTAATTCACCACATTAACAAATTGAAAAATAAATACCATATGATTATCTCAATAGATGCAGAGAAGGCCTTTGATAAAATTCAACATCCATTTATGATAAAAACTCTCCAGAAAGCAGGAATAGAAGGAACATACCTCAACATAATAAAAGCTATATATGACAAACCCACAGCAAACATTATCCTCAATGGTGAAAAATTGAAAGCATTTCCCCTAAAGTCAGGAACAAGACAAGGATGTCCACTTTCACCGCTACTATTCAACATAGTTCTGGAAGTTTTGGCCACAGCAATCAGAGCAGAAAAAGAAATAAAAGGAATCCAAATTGGAAAAGAAGANCAAATCAATCAATGTAATTCACCACATTAACAAATTGAAAAATAAATGCCATATGATTATCTCAATAGATGCAGAGAAGGCCTTTGATAAAATTCAACATCCATTTATGATAAAAACTCTCCAGAAAGCAGGAATAGAAGGAACATACCTCAACATAATAAAAGCTATATATGACAAACCCACAGCAAACATTATCCTCAATGGTGAAAAATTGAAAGCATTTCCCCTAAAGTCAGGAACAAGACAAGGATGTCCACTTTCACCGCTACTATTCAACATAGTTCTGGAAGTTTTGGCCACAGCAGTCAGAGCAGAAAAAGAAATAAAAGGAATCCAAATTGGAAAAGAAGAAGTAAAACTCTCACTCTTTGCAGATGACATGATCCTCTACATAGAAAACCCTAAAGACTCCACCAGAAAATTACTAGAGCTAATCAATGAATATAGTAAAGTTGCAGGATATAAAATTAAAATCTTAATTATTACAATAATCCCAAACTGCAGTTTTAGTATTACAAAATCAGTAAATACTTTAGTTTTCAGATCTGAGCAAGAATTTAATGTCAGGTAAGAAAATGTACGAATATACACCCCAGCTCTTCCCTATGATAGAAACCAATAACCAAGTCAACATAATGTTTTTTTAAATCATGATTAAATGATTGGGCTTCCCTGGTGGTACAGAAGTTAAAGCGTCTGCCTGCAATGTGGGAGACCTGGGTTCGATCCCTGGGTTGGGAAGATCCTCTGGAGCAGGAAATGGCAACTCACTCCAGTATTCTTGCCTGGAGAATCCCATGGACGGAGGACCTGGTGGGCTACAGTCCATGGGTCACAAAGAGTTGGACACGACTGAGCAACTTCACATTCACTTTAAGTGATTAGAAAATTCTGACCAAAAACTTGGGTTACATAGTTTTAAGAATTCACAAAAATACTAATTTCTTATTTTACCAAGAAAAAAATTTTACCAAATTTGTTTTGATTTCAGACAATATCAATATTCACGGTTGGATGGCATCACTGACTCAGTGGACATGAGTTTGAGTAAACTCCGGGAGTTGGTAATGGACAGGGAGGCCTAGCATGCTATACTCCACGGGGTCACAAAGAGTCAGTCATGGCTGAGTGACTGAACTGAACTAAGTATTAAACTTTCTTTTTAGGAATCAAACAAGTAACCTGTGAGAAAACTGACAAATCTTCAGTTTAAAATGAATTCAGTAGCTATGACTGATAGTAAACCTAAAAGATACAAACGAAATCATATACATGGTTTCATGATATGCTTTGATATTTTATTTATAATTAATTGATTTATATTCATAGTTAAAACATAATGTGCATGAAATATTTACTCACAGATATATAGGAGCTTCCCAGATGGCTAGTGGTAAAGAATCTGCCTGCCAATGCAGGGGACACAGGAGATGTGGGTTTGATCCCTAATCTGAGAAGATCCACTAGAGAAGGAAATGGAAACTATTATTCTTGCCTGGAAAATCCCATGGACAGACCAGACTCATGGTTCACAGTCCATGGGGTCGCAAAGAGTCAGAGAAAGCGGAAAGACTGAGCTTGTGTGCATGCACAGTTATATATTTATCGGATGAAATGAAAGTAAGATTCCAATGTCTACCAAAATATTTTAAAATGATTTTTGGACACCTTACAATGGAAAAATGTAATGTAAAACTCATAACATGAAAGATAAAACTTTCTACTCCCTTGTTTACCTGCACAAAAAGGAGCAATTTAGTAGTAATAAGAAAGTGATAAAAATATATTTCACTTATTAGCAGTTAATATTTCAAATAAATAAAACTCTCAGTATTTGAAATGACTGTTAAAAATGGGACAGTTTGAAAGAGACAATTCTTCTTGGTTAATGAAGATCGATGTGTCAAGATCAAAAGCTATCACACCATGTGCTTCCATGTGATTCCTCCCTTTTACCAGACTCTTTCTGACTTCCAGTTTTCTTAAAGCTCTGGTCTATTTTCCCTTAAGCCCCATTATTTCTCCTATTTCTTCAAGTCTGCTTCGCTCCCTACCAAAAACTGAGCCTTTTGAGAGGTCATTGCTACTCTGAGCCATTCAGACAATTCCCTCCAAGTATAACTTCCTATTCGCAATTCAGCTTCAAAGCGTACCATTTTCTATGCTTGTGGACATCAAGTACCAGAATTCACAATTAAAAGTTACTAGATGCTAAAAGGCTCTGTTGGGAAGCTATGAGGACGATAATACAGCCAACACAGAATATTTGACAAGACCAGAACAGAGAAAACACGTTAGATGATGAAGTTTCATGACAGCTGAGTTTTGCAGGGCATTCCAATGAAAAGTATATAACAAATTTAAGGGCTTTTAAATTGTATCTGAAAGAAGAATAAAGGGATAGGTATACTACCTGCAGCTGATGATTGATGGTTGATAAGTGACAAAAAGAAGGCAGAACCACTCAACTCTATTTTACTTGTCTTCTCTGTCATTGTGAGTGATCTACAAACTAAAAAGAAGAGAATGAATCTTATTGAGAGGGACTTAAGTTCAAAGTGGGTGAAAAGATTTTAATAGTCTCTCTGAATAAGTTCAGCTCTTCTGGCTCAGATGAAATATATCCAAAAACAATGATGTAGCTTGTCCATTGTAAGTAACATCTGACATTTTAAAGAGCAGAAAAAGAGTTAAAATACTAGTGAATGTTTCTCAAAATAATAACAATGGTTTATTAAATAGGATGAGAGGAAGATAAATAGGCTAACATAGTGATGAATTAGTGAGTTTAGAGTTAATCTCAGACAAATTTTTGAAGATTGACTTAGAAAAAGTAACAATTATTCAAGACCAGCATGGAATCACTGAAAATGAAATACAACAAAATGACTTTTCTAATCTTCTCTTAGGACACTGAATGCATCTTGATTGGGTGTACCTGGCAAAAATAACTTAAAAAAAAATTCTTTAATTTTTCCTTTTGGCCATCTATGTTCGCCAAAGATCAGAACAAATTAAGGCCAAAGATCAGAATGAATTAAAAAATAGAGTGTATCTAAATTTTAAAGAAGTATTCTTTATTGAATTTGTTCCTTGGATAAAGAATGAAGCATTACTTGTGGTATGATGTAGGTGGTAAAGCAATCTAGGTAACAGATAATAAATGGGGATTCAGACAAAACTGCAAGTGTGTGTGTGTGTGTGTGTGTGTGTGTTAGTCACTCAGTCATGTCCAACTCTTTGTGACCCCATGCACTGTAGCCCACCAGGTTCCTCTGCCCATGGAATTATCCAGGCAAGAATACTGGAGTAGATTGCCATACTAGTAACAAAATCAAATTATGGTTAATTTTATAACATTTGAACAGCTAGAACTTGGAGAAAGATGATAAATCAGCATCATAAATGAAAAATATTTCATTTTTCAGTAGGACAGAGCCTGGAAAAGCAAGAAGATCAAATTACCCACATCAGAACCAGTGTTACTGTCAGACATAGAAACAAAGGGCTGGTTGGGGGATGATAAGCTTAGAGTTAATATAGAAAATGCTTGGTCTTAGACTTGTCTTGAAAATGCAACATTCCACATCTAGTGTGTGTGTGTATGTGTCTGTATGTATGTCTGTATCTCTGTGTCTGATGACATGGACAAGTGTCTTAAAGGTCTGACCTTCTAAGAACATATGACTTCAAGGAAAATCCAGCTAATCAAGCAATAAGTCACGATGTCCAGACTACGGCAGCTTGCCATAATAAAAGAAACCATCAATGTTGTCTCAATCAGTAAGACTTCCAGAACCAGTATTGGTAATTACAAATAATGGTAGGCATTTGGGCTTCAAGAAGCAGAAAAATTTCATTTAATTTGTATAGGAATGCAGCTATTTGGTTGGAAAAAACTATATATCTGTTATGGAAAGGAATTCTGGCAAGAGTGAACCAGAAGAATTTTACAATGATAAATAAGACCGAGAGAAAAGTGATATCCTGGATCCTTTAAGAGCCTAAATTTCCAGTTAGAACTTTGAATTCAGAGAAGTTTATTGGAATCCTAATCAAGGTAACTACATGAAGATGGAGGGCAATGGAACTTATTAATTCATTGCTTTGTTGTCAGGCAGAAGTCTAGTTTTCCTCATTATGTTCTCTCTCTAAAGTGAAAGGGACCAAGCAGCTCCTTGAACTTTTAGGTTCACTTGATTTTATCTTTAGGTAGCTGATAGGGAACTGGTTAAAAAAAAAAAAAAAAAAATGATAATGCATAGTGTTTCTATTTTTTTTTTTTTAATACTGGGGAGGACCAGAAGCTACAGGTGAAAATCATCAGTAATTCTAATTGTAATAAGAATTGGAAGGTTGGGGAGATGTCAAAATGGATTTCAGCTCTACCATTTATCAAACTGCATGAATTTGGGCAAATTGAAACTGTTTAGAGTTGCCTATATATATATATATATATATATATATATAGTGTGTGTGTGTGTGTGTGTGTGTTAGTCACTCAGTCATGTCCAACTCTTTGTGACCCCATGCACTGTAGCCCACCAGGTTCCTCTGCCCATGGAATTATCCAGGCAAGAATACTGGAGTAGATTGCCATACTAGTAACAAAATCAAATTATGGTTAATTTTATAACATTTGAACAGCTAGAACTTGGAGAAAGATGATAAATCAGCATCATAAATGAAAAACATTTCATTTTTCAGTAGGACAGAGCCTGGAAAAGCAAGAAGATCAAATTACCCACATCAGAACCAGTGTTACTGTCAGACATAGAAACAAAGGGCTGGTTGGGGGATGATAAGCTTAGAGTTAATATAGAAAATGCTTGGTCTTAGAATTGTCTTGAAAATGCAACATTCCACATCTAGTGTGTGTGTGTATGTGTCTGTATGTATGTCTGTATCTCTGTGTCTGATGACATGGACAAGTGTCTTAAAGGTCTGACCTTCTAAGAACATATGACTTCAAGGAAAATCCAGCTAATCAAGCAATAAGTCACGATGTCCAGACTACGGCAGCTTGCCATAATAAAAGAAACCATCAATGTTGTCTCAATCAGTAAGACTTCCAGAACCAGTATTGGTAATTACAAATAATGGTAGGCATTTGGGCTTCAAGAAGCAGAAAAATTTCATTTAATTTGTATAGGAATGCAGCTATTTGGTTGGAAAAAACTATATATCTGTTATGGAAAGGAATTCTGGCAAGAGTGAACCAGAAGAATTTTACAATGATAAATAAGACCGAGAGAAAAGTGATATCCTGGATCCTTTAAGAGCCTAAATTTCCAGTTAGAACTTTGAATTCAGAGAAGTTTATTGGAATCCTAATCAAGGTAACTACATGAAGATGGAGGGCAATGGAACTTATTAATTCATTGCTTTGTTGTCAGGCAGAAGTCTAGTTTTCCTCATTATGTTCTCTCTCTAAAGTGAAAGGGACCAAGCAGCTCCTTGAACTTTTAGGTTCACTTGATTTTATCTTTAGGTAGCTGATAGGGAACTGGTTAAAAAAAAAAAAAAAAACATGATAATGCATAGTGTTTCTATTTTTTTTTTTTTAATACTGGGGAGGACCAGAAGCTACAGGTGAAAATCATCAGTAATTCTAATTGTAATAAGAATTGGAAGGTTGGGGAGATGTCAAAATGGATTTCAGCTCTACCATTTATCAAACTGCATGAATTTGGGCAAATTGAAACTGTTTAGAGTTGCCTATATATATATATATATATATATATATATATATGTAAAAATATAAATAGCAGTGCTTATTTAACTTTAATGATAAAATTGTGTGTTCAAGCACTTAACAGAGGACTGCCATTTGAAGGAAGCTACATGAAAATGGAGAACACATGCTTTTGCTTTCAATGTTCCACAGCAGGAAGCTTAGTGTAGGTAGCAAATTAATATCTTTTAAATTAAGGAGTTTAAAATACTTGAACAAATACTTGCAAGAAATTAGAGGATATATGTTTAATCGTGTCGATGATGTATTTTGGCCAACATGCAACAACACTTGACAGGAAGAATATGATCTTTGGAGTGAAAGCAAACAGAAAATTAGATTCTAAGGTTGGGCTCCACCAAAAATGAGTCCTGTGAACTTGAACACTTTACTGAAATACTGAGAGTCACAAGGTTTTACCTTTTAGGTGATGAATTATTCAGTGAATAGATGATTCAGTTCAATTCAGTCATTCAGTCATGTCCTACTCTTTGTGACCCTAGGGACTGCAGCACTCCAGGCTTCCCTGTCCATCACCAATTCCCAGATCTTGCTCAAAGTCATGTCCAGTGAGTCAGTGATACTATCCAACCATCTCATCCTCTGTCATCCCCTTCTGCTTTTGCCTTCAACCTTTCCCAACATCAGGGTTTTTCCAAGGAGTCAGTTCTTTGCATCAGGTGGCCAAAGTATTGGAGTTTCAGCTTCAGCATCAGTCCTTCCAATGAATATTCAGGACTGATTTCCTTTAAAATGGACTGCTTGGATCTCCTTGCAGGGCAAGGGACTCTCAAGAGTCTTCTCCAACATCACAGTTCAAAAGCATCCATTCTTTGGCACTCAGCTTTCTTAACAGTCCAACTCTCTCATCCACACATGACTACTGGAAAAACCATAGTTTTGAGTAGATGGACCATTGGTTGGAAAAGTAATCTCTGCTTTTTAATATGCTGTCTAGGTTGTTCATGACTTTTCTTCCAAGGAGCAAGCTTCTTTCAATTTCATGCCTGCAGTCCCCATCCACAGGGATTTTGAAGCCCCCCAAAATAAAGTCTGCCACTGTTTCCACTATCTCCACATCTCTTTGCTATGAAGTGATGGGAGCGGATGCCATGATCTTCGTTTTCTGAATGCTGAGCCTCAAGCTAATGTTTTTACTCTCTTCTTTCACTTTTATCAAGAGGCTCTTTAGTTCTTCTTCACTTTCTGTCATAAGGGTGGTGTCATCTGCATATCTGAGGTTATTGACATTTCCTCCAGCAATCTTGATTCCAGCTTGTGCTTCATTCAGCCCAGCATTTCTCATGATGTACTCTGCATATAAGTTAAATAAGCAGGGTGACAATATACAGCCTTAATGTACTCCTTTCCCTATTTGAAACCAGTCTGTTGTTCCATGTCCAGTTCTGTTTCTTCCTGACCTGCATCCAGATTTCTCAAGAGGCAGGTCAGGTGGTCTGGTATTCCCATCTCTTTCAGAATTTTCCACAGTTTGTTGTGGTCCATACAGTCAAAGACTTTGGCATAGTCAATAAAGTAGAAATAGATGTTTTTCTGGAATTCTCTTGCTTTTTCCGTGCTTCAGCAGATGTTGAAAATTTGATTTCTGGTTCCTCTGCCTTTTCTAAAATCAGCTTAAACATCTGGAAGTTCACAGTTCATGTATTGCTGAAGCCTAGCTTGGAGAATTTTGAGCATGACTTTACTAGCGTGTGAGATGAGTGCAATTGTGTGGTAGTTTGAGCATTCTTTGGCATTGCCTTTCTTTGGGGTTAGAATGAAAACTGACCTTTCCCAGTCCTGTGGCCACTGCTGAGTTTTCCAAATTTGCTGGCATATTGAGTGCAGCACTTTCACAGCATCATCTTTCAGGATTTGAAATAGCTCAACTGGAATTCCATCACCTCCACTAGCTTTGTTCTTAGTGATGCTTTCTAAGGCCAACTTGACTTCACATTCCAGGATGTCTGGCTCTAGGTGAGTGCTCACACCACTGTGATTATCTGGGTCATGAAGGTCTTTTTTGTATAGTTCTTCTGTATATTCTTGCTGCCTTTTCTTAATATCTTCTCCTTCTGTTAGGTCCATACCATATCCACACACTATATCTGTTAGGTCCATAACATATACATACAGCACATAACATATACTAACCATATGTTAGTGTAACTGATAATTTTACCAAAAAAGGAAATACAATATAAAAATTGTTATAAAAGCAAACTGAAAAGTTAACACTGATTCAATGCAATGATGATAAGTTAAAGTCTCCTATATTCCACTTCCTATAATATTGCATTTTTCTTCTTCAGGGTTTTTAATCTATATTTTGTCAGTATAACTCAACATCTTACCTCAAAAAACTGATATCAGTTTGTCCATTGACTTACATAATTATTTTTGGCAATAGAAGAGTGTATGTTTACATAAAATTAACTGCATCATACTAAAGTCAAGTGGAAGCACTGTGAAAATTCCTTTAATTGAGGAGAACACTTTTTTATTAATCAAGTAATTCTTAAATATTGGCTGGCAATGTTTCACTTGCAAGTAAGCTTTGTTAAGTATGTACATTGACTATATTAAATAATAATAAAATTCCCAGTGACATCAAAACTACTTTAGGACATGGCTTGAACTGATAAAGCTGGAAAATTTTAAGTTGTCATGGATATCAAACATTTATAGCAGTTCCTAACCGTGAAGAACGGCCTCTGAAGTCATGGTGACATTTTCTACTTAAAGCACTGTAGAACTGAGACATTCAACAGGTCCAGGCAGTGCACTGAATCCACAAAGAAGGCAGAGGTTTTATGTGTCTGGCTACAGTGGATTAGTTGAAAGTTGATGTGTCATTATGAATTCAGAATTCTTCTAGCATTGCCACTTTACTTGGCATTGTTGACGTTTGTATTGGAGAGAAATCCACGTTTAAAAGTGAAGTCTTTTACAAATAGCCAGCCTTCAATCTTTGTCTCAGTCTGTCTCAGCTGCCACTGTGAGTGTATCACTCCCGGCTTCAGCCACTACAAGGAGTCCACTACAGAATCAAGGCTGCAGCTACTGTCCATAAAATTGTCTTAATTTTTAATATCAGATCACAAAAATAGTAATAACTATGTGCAATTACTCTCAGAAAAGAAAGGTGCCCCTAAGTAATTATTAATTTTGGTGAGCACAAGTATTATAAACATCGGTAATTGACTTTTGTTTTGTATAAATCATGTAGTTGAGTGGCTTACAATCTCTCACTTATAACTTGGGATCCTATGATAATTTTTTACTATTATAACTCATCTAGGAACTTTTTTTCCTGCATTCTAAATCAATAAAAGCTTTTTAAAACACATGCTTAATTAACTTAGCTAATTAATCAGGAATTTATCAAGTGTCTCTTATAATTTAAAAATATACTAGATATATATGTTTATAATCTAATTGGTAAGATAAGTTAATAAAATAATTAAACCATAGCACTTATGTTAAAGTGTTATGTTTCTTTACCAAATAGGAGAAAAAAGTGGATATGTGTATATATAACCATACATAAACCATAAATGTGACTGCTAGAATGACAAGATGCAGCAATATCCACTTATGCTTGTTCATGCCTGAAACATGAAACTTGGTTGAGAGAAACTTGACATGTCTCTAATACCTTTGAAGTCCTGTGCAAAAAGACTGAAAGTCTTAGAAACACCTGTGGAGTACTCATGTCTTCAGATTCATAATCAAAACTTTGGAAAACAATGAGGACATAGGAGCTGATTATTTTCTTCATATGTAAGAGTACAAATGTCCAGTACTTTGGTCTGTGATGACCAAAAAGTAGTCTCTTGGCAGGAGATAGTTAGAACTCATGAAGATTAGGGAAACAAATCCACTGTCAGGCTTGCCAGTGTAATTAGAATTATTTAAATTGGCATATAGCTCAGTTGGTAAAGAATCTGCCTGCATTCAGGTGATCCCAGTTCGATTCCTGAGTTGGAAAGATCTTCTGGAGAAGGGATAGGCTACCCACCCCAGTATTCTTGGGCTTCCCTTGTGGCTCTGCTGGTATAATCTGCCTGCAGTGCAGGAGACTTGGATTTGATCCCTGGTTTGGGACGATCCCCTGGAGAAGAGAACAGATACCCACTCCAGTATTCTGGCCTAGAGAATTCCATGTACTGTATAGTCCATGGGGTCGCAAAGAGTTGAACGAGACTGAGGAACTTTCACTTTCACTCTCATATGTTGAAAGAAAAACAGATATTCGTTTGAAATTTGATGTTCAACATATTAAACATACAAACATACACGTAGTTATGCACGTGCATGCGTAAAGACCACACTGAAGGAGTATCTAGCAATTCTTAAAAGTAAAAGATAATGTTGTTGGACTTAGCTTCATTTGTCCAATGTACAGTGAGGCCAAACTGAAACATCAGAGTTTAGAGCAGGGAGAGCAAGGGTCAAGCAAAGTGAATGGGACAGCTTATGTTCAAAAGATCTGAACTCTTAGATAGGTTTCCAGGGGAACTTGGAGCTAGAGAGTTGCACAATTCTTTGATTGATTGATGGTGAAGAAGCAGGGCAGTGTCACAGGGGTTAACATTATCAGTCCTCAGACTTCAGACTGTCTGTAAGTTACATGGTTATGTAGTTAACTTCTACTATTTGGTAGGGGTCTTAGTATCTGTAAAACAGCTCAGGAATGTACATCTAATACTTTGACTTATGTCCTTAAGAAAGCATTAAAGATTCTGTGCCTGCCATATGGCTGCTATATTTTGCCTGTTCTCCTGGCCCAGCTGCTACTTTTGTCACTACATGTTTAAATTTTTTCAATCATTAAGTCTTGAACTATGCATTTGTGATTCAGGGGAAGCCTAGGAGACTATAACTTTTCTACAAACAAGAGGCAGGCAGATGACATGGAAGGAGGGCTTTCCTGGGAAGGCTCCATCGGGTCCTGCCTGGTTACAATAGAA
>SJYX01020723.1:0-18428 GCA_006410675.1 Oreotragus oreotragus
CCAAGATTGCACTGACATGAGGATAATTTGGAAGAGTATATCCC
Organism: Oreotragus oreotragus; assembly: GCA_006410675.1. NCBI lineage: Eukaryota > Metazoa > Chordata > Mammalia > Artiodactyla > Bovidae > Oreotragus > Oreotragus oreotragus. The sequence continues at coordinate 45 of SJYX01020723.1, forward strand.
TCAGGATAAATGTGAAATTAAACTCTCCACCATGATGATAGCATAATCCTTTCATTAAAGAGCAAACAAGATGGAGTCATTAAGGAAAAAAATGAAAAACATGGGGTAAAGCAAAACATTTTTGAGAGACCAAAACAACAATAGTTCACAGATTTTGCTTTTCTGGAAATCTTCCATGTTATACAGAAAGATATTTTCAGGAGACTTTTTCTAGAGGTGCTAACATAGCAATGCCAGAGAATACAAAAGCAGGAAGTCTTTGGCTCAGAGGCCAAAGTCTAGCACTGACTGGTAAATGAAGACCTGCTGGAAAGTCAGTATTGCAGATCCCCAGATGCGCAGCCCTATTTTGTTGAGTGCAGGAATTTTCTCAACTTCTGTTGAAAAGGAAGTGGAAGAAATTCACAATCCCTTTTGTGAGAAATCATGGCAGGAAAATGGAGTACTCTCCAGGGACCAGAGAGGGGAAAGAGAGCTGCTGCCAGGAGAGGTCACAGTTGCTTTTCTCTTTCACACCAAAGCCACTGTCCCTTCCATGAAAAATGTGTCTGTGATGTTGACACATGGCTAATAAAGTATATCATTATTAATTCAAAAAAAAATACAACTCATGCTTCATAGACAGGATTTGTGCAAAATAAATAGTAACACTATGAAAGACATGGACGATTGGAAAATAATTTATTTATAAGGCATCTCTGCATGCTTTTTATTTACCCTTTTACTAAAAGTAATTTTTGTTGTGTGTACTTTACACTAAAGTTTCTACTAGAATAAAAGACCCTTATGTTTATTAGTTGTTATACCTTCTAGAAGTTTTTTTTTAAAGGCTTTTCTTATGTTTTGTGTCCCCAAAGTAGGTCTGTTCTGTTCTTAATCATTTCATAGTGAGAACAATTTCTGCTTCAGTTTTTTTTTTTTTTTTTTTAACTTGTTACCTGTTCCATAGCAGCTGATTTGCCCAGGAAGCAATAGCCCAGAACTCTTCATATTTGTCCCTGGGGTAAATTCAATGCCCCATTACACTTTGAGGATTCATTCCATTATATTATACTCAAAGAAACTTCCAGAACAACCAGAGCACTGAGATCCCTCTGTCTCCTTTTCACCCCCTTCTCAGATCCTCCAGGGGAGAAAAATGTTATGCTCTGGAAGCACTCTGTACAAGAACTGCAGTCCATGTAATGCTGGAAAGCCAAACTTCTACAGCCTCCTTCACTCTGTGAATTGACTCAATCCAATGGGGCTTATGGCTCTTTGCTGAAAAAAAGTGACAACTTTGCAAATACGGCAGTTGTGCAAACTATCAAAGCTCAGGGATTGATCTCAACATCTGTTATTGTGTCTACTTAAAGCCTTCAAATCAAAATTAAAAACTACCAAGGAAGTGGACCTTGAGGGAAGAGAAGGAATTTGCAAAGTAGAGACTGCACATTTGAAGAAGGGGTAGAAATGATGGAAAGAAGGTGGCAGAGTTTTGGCAAGATAAAGAAAGTCCTGGAGATGGATGATATTGATGACTGCACAACAACATGAATGTACTTAATGACAGTGAATTGTATGCTTAAAAATGATCAAAATGGTAAATGTTATGTATATTTTATCATAATTTTTATAATTTTAAAATATACAAAATAGTATAGACATGAGTCTTACTGAGGTATACCAATGAAAATGGAAGAGAAGATTTTATAGAAATCTTAACAAACTCAGGAGATGAATTTTAATTTTTTCACTTTTATCCAAAATGAACTAAGCAACACCATGTATTAAAAATTCATCTTTGATCATTCTTCTGTAACTGATCCAAAAAAACTTGCCTGGTAAAATTATAGCTACATTATATTTCAATGAAATTTTTCAAGGCTATTGCAGTAGTATGCAGCATGAAAGGAAGAAAAGAAGACCCAAGGTATCTTGAAGGAAGAATCCACAGATCCCTGATGAATCCAGGAGTAATCTCACGGGCACATGCTGGAAGAATGTGTCAATCTGTGACTATTTTGTGGTTGTGTACGTGTGGTGTCTTAACATCAGATCATTTCTGGGAAATCACATAGAAATAGCAACCAGCATCTCATCAGAAATTCCTGTTTCTGGTTCTGGCTCAGAAGAACTAGATTAAAAATTCAAAAAATATCCTGCTTTGTTTAGTAGGTGTGATATTGGAGAGTACCTATTATACTATCCCAGATGGTGATTTTACCCTCAGCACATATCTTGTAAGTATTGCAGACACAGAATTATATTAAAACATCTAATCGACCAAACACAGAATTCAACATTCTCTCACTGGCTGATAAGAGAAGGTGATGAATCCTAATTTTCCTCTCCTGGCAGTGCCAAGTACTACCCATCTGAATATGATAATCATGATTGATACTAAAAAAGAGTGAAAAGCTTTCATCCAGTCCCTCAATTCTGCTCCCTGCCAATCAGAAACCCTCTAGCCACAGACTTTGCCGGTTTAGTTCAACAGTATTTCTTCTCTGCAATCAAAGCAACAGATAACATGCAAAACCCTGTCCTACTTTGTGATGTAAAGCATCCTCCTTTCCTCCCTCCTCTCTCTTTCTCCCCTCCATCTATCTCCTGTTACTGGCTGTAAAGTGACTTCAAATGATTACTGGGTCACATTTTACTAAAAACTCCCCCCGCTGCCAAAAGACCTATCTGCCTAGTCTTCCACATCCTCCCTCCTACTCTGGAGTAGCTTCCTATAGCAAATCCATTCCATTAGAAAGCTGAAGCTATGACTCACTGTCCACATTGGTAAACCCATTTACCAACAGTAGAGGGAGGAATACAAAATCTCTGACACAAGGCTTCCAACACCTGAGCTTCCTATACACAACCATGGTAATGAAAGAATCACTATGGGAATAGATGAGAGCTTTAAAATTTGGAGGGATGCCCGCAGTATATCATTTTGGTGGGAGATTTGTATTATTTATCTAGCACCTCAAGAGTAATAGAAGGAGCCCACTAAATGTGGGCTATTTCCCACTCTCAGGAAGCATATTTTCAGGACAACCAAATAGAATGTAGGGCTAGGATTTGCTGTAGAAAAAATAGGTAAAAAATTGAAATAATAATGAAACCAATCATCTCCTACAGCTATAAAAAGAAGCACCTGTGTTTTGAACATACTGATGCTTTTATTTATCATATCAGTTTTATGTTTGCTGTTAGACTGTTTTTCCTATTGCTATTTATAGGTCAATTTATAAATCATAAAATGTACTACCTCCTACATGTGATGTTTCATATCAGTAGTAACTCCCATAATTCCCTCCTAACTTTTACTAAAGATGAAGATATTCTTTCCACAACACCCCTATGCAGGATGCCCTGAGGGTTTCAGTTTCTGGACTTAAAATTCCAAGAGATCAGATTCCTATTTCACACTGGCACTATTTAATGTTAAGTGGTAGGCTGAGAGAAACATTCACTCTATTCTTATCACCATTTACACAAAAGGTGAAGGGGAAAATATATACACAGAAATGATTTAACTAGAGACAATGTTACTGGAAATTCTATATATTATGGTTCTATAATTATTGAATCACTGGAATCCATTCATCCTTTGGAAATCTATGGCATTTCTGAGTAAGAGCACCATAGCTGAATTCCAAGTCTATTTGTCCCTTAAAGCATCCTTCTCGGGATTAAAAAGAGCAAATACCTTTTAGTACCATGTATAAAGTCAAGTGAACAGTATGTGAACCAAGAACTTCCAGGTGTTCAAGCTGGATTTAGAAAAGGCAGAGGAACCAGAGATCAAATTGCCACCATCCACTGGATCAGGTTCAATGCATGAGACAGGGTGCTCAGGGCTGGTACACTGGGATGACCCAGAGGGATGGGATGGGGAGGGAGGTGGGAGGGGGTTCAGGATGGGGAACACATGTACACCCATGACTGATTCATGTCAATGTATGGCAAAACCACTACAATACTGTAAAGTAATTAGCTTCCAATTAAAATAAAGAAATTTTAAAAAATAAAAAGCAAGAGAATTCCAAAGAAACATCTACTTCTGCTTCATCAACTATGCTAAGGACTTTGTGTGGATCACAACAAACTGAGACATTCTTAAAGAGATGGGAATACCAGACCACCTCACCTGCCTCCTGAGAAATCTGTATGCAGGTCAAGAAGCAACAGTTAGAACCAGACATGGAACAGTGGACTGGTTGAAAATTGGGTAAGGAGTTTGTCAAGGCTGTATATTGTCACCCTGCTTATTTAACTTATATGCAGAGTACATCAATGCAAAGAAGAACTAAAGAGCCTCTTGATGAAAGAGAAAGAGGAGAGTGAAAAAGCTGGCTTAAAACTTAACATTCAAAATACTAAGATCATGGCATCCAGTCCCATCACTTCATGGCAAACAGATGGGGAAACAATGACAGACTTTATTTTGTTGGGCTCCAAAATCACTGCAGATGTTGACTGCAGCCGTGAAATTAAAAGATGCTTGCTCCTTGGAAGAAAAGTAATGACCAACCTAGACAGCATATTAAAAAGCAGAGACATTACTTTGTTGACAAAGGTCTGTCTAGTCAAAACTATGGTCTTTCAAGTAGTCATGTATGGAAGTGAGGGTTGGACCATAAAGAAGGGTGAGCACCAAAGAATATATGCTTTTGAACTGTGGTGTTGGAGAAGCCTCTTGAGAGTCACTTGGACTGCAAGGAGTTCCAACCAGTCAATCCTAAAGGAAATCAGTCCTGAATATTCACTGGAGGAACTGATGTTGAGGCTGAAGCTCCAATACTTTGGCTACCTGTTGCAAAAAGACGACTCATTAGAAGAGACCCTAATGCTGGGAAAGACTGAAGGCAGGAGAAGTAGGGGATAACAGAGGATTAGATGGTTGGATAGCATCACTGACTCAATGGACATGAGTTTGAGCAAACTCTGGGAGATGATTAAGGACAGGGAAGCCTGGCGTGCTACAATCCATCGGGTTGCAAAGAATCAGACTTGTCTGAGCGACTGAACAACAACAACATAAGGTCAAGGCTTCCAGCCCCTTATGAGGCTGAAGATGTATTATCAGTGTGTTCCATGTGTGTAGCCATGTGTTCCATGTGTGTAACACAGAAACTCTGAGTACCCAGTTGACTGAAAAGAGCAGTCACAGGAGAAGCATGTGCTGCTTCTACATGCAAACAGCCTACAGCCTTGCATCCAGCACAGAATCTTCTTGGAATGGGTACACTCTATATAAAGTAAAAGGGGGAAGTCTCAGTAAGAGAGATCAGTTATGAAATTTCATTAGTGCTTCTCCACCTAAGTGCACATAAGTCATCTTGGGGCTCTTTGAAAAAATGTCATTTCCAGGGGTTTCACACCAGACCAGTTAAACTAGAATTTCTGGGGGTGGGTCTAGGGTAATAAATAGTATTTTTTAAACACTTCAATTGTGATTTTAATGTGCAGCCAAGATTGAGAACCATTGTTTTAGATGTTATCCAAAAGCATTATTAGGGAATAGAGCACACACCTGTGACCCAATTCTTAAAAGGTTGTTAGGGAAAACCAACATTCGAAGGTGCTTACTGGAGGACCTGGGCTTCCTGGATAGCTCAGCTGGTAAAGAATTCGCCTGCAGTGCAGGAAACCCCTGGTTTAATTCCTGGGTCGGGAAGTTTCCCTGGAGAAGGGATAGGCTACACACTCCAGTATTCTTAGGCTTCCCTGGTGGCTCAGACAGTAAAGAATCTGCCTGCAATGCGGGAGACCTGGGTTCAATCCCTGGGTCAGGAAGATCCCCTTGAGGAGGGCATGGCAACCCACTCCAGTATTCTTACCTGGGAAATCCCATGGCCACGAGTCACAAAGAATCAGACACAGCTGAGCGACTCAGCACAGCACAGTAGAGGACAAAAAAGCAATAAGGTTTTTTTAAGAGTTTTCCTTTTTTTTTTTTTTTTTTTTTTAGTAAGCAACATTTCTAACTAAACACAGCTGCATTTAAAATCTTAGGGGTGACTTTCCTTTGACCTCTGTAAATTGGCTTACTTCTTCCTTATACAACTGTCTATAAAATTTTGTGACTATACACCCTAAAAAAGTGATGGATNAGTTTTTTTTTTTTTTTTTTTTTTTTTTTTTTAGTAAGCAACATTTCTAACTAAACACAGCTGCATTTAAAATCTTAGGGGTGACTTTCCTTTGACCTCTGTAAATTGGCTTACTTCTTCCTTATACAACTGTCTATAAAATTTTGTGACTATACACCCTAAAAAAGTGATGGATTTCTCTTCCATGCCATTCACACTGGCAGTTATTTTATTAAAATGGGGTTGTATATCTACCTCAATTTCTCATGATTTTTCAGCTTTCCTCAAACAGTGGTCCCAGTTCCAAGTAAGTAAATAAATAAATGTTCTAATTCATTAACAAAAAACAAGACATGACAAAAACCAAAGTAAAGGTGAACAAGAGAGATTTTTCTCCCCCTTTCCACCCCATCTCTTCTACTGAATTAGCCTCACCTGGTTCTTGGACCCTAAGCTGATTTCCTGGCTCCTGAACAATGTCCTGGCAAAAAAAGGCACTCTGTCTTTGGCAGTGATGACTTTGTTACATGGACTAAGCAGCATGTGCCTTATAAAGTCATCTACTACTGTGGTTTCCCCTGATAAATTAACTCACTTCCCTGTGTTTTTAGAAAGGTTCAGTGTAGGCGAGAAGATGTGTGGTAAAGCTTCATCCACTAACTGAGGAAGTGCCCTGTAATAAGAAACAACTTTTAGTTGTAGAGACCTTTGAGTCTTAAAAGGTACATGCTCAGGAGGTGGAGCAGAGTAGGAATGTGCAGGCTGGCAAGGGAAGAGTGTTAATTCCAGGTCACTGGAATCAAGCCGGAGATGAGAAATAAGAAAGCACACTCAAATAAGAATGGCTGGAAAAGAACATGCAAAGGTGATGCTAGAGGTTAGGTAAGAGAATAGGTTAGTGAGATAGGCAGGGAGCAGATAGAGATGAATATGAAAAGGACAAGAGTAGGAGTGTGAAGACCGCTAAGGAAGTTACAACAAAGATCCAGGCAGAAGTCGAGGAGGGCTGAATCTAGGGTGGTGACATTAAGAATGGAGAGGGCCTAATATACAGTGATAGCAAGTTCATTCTATGGATGTGACCTAGTGATGGAGATAATGCCAAGAGGGAAGAGCCTAATATTTAGTGTGTCTTCCAGGTTTCTGCCTTGGGTGCCTGGCTGGAAGGGAGGAGCCTTATACTGTGTTACCCGCTGTTAGCAACAGGAACCTGGCAGTGAATGTTTTAGGGTAAGGTTGCTGAACAAAATACAACACCCCCAATTAATTTTAGTTTCTGAATAAAAATAAAATATGTGAGGCATATTTAAAGAAAGGTCAGAGTAGAGGTGGCTTGTAGTTAATGAGACAGCAGAGGAGATGAAAAGGTAGGACAAACCTTAAGTTGAGAGATTATTTTTTCACAGGAACTAGAAACAGCAAACAGTCAACAAAAGATCTTGCTCTTGGGTGCTTACAGTGATATCTTGGTTTACTGTACCACATATGTATATATATGTTAGAATTTTTCTATTTCAATCTGATGCTGGGTAATTTGCTTCATGTTGCCATAGTGAAATACTCAACTTGGGCTTAAGAAACAGTACTGTGGAAGTGAGGAAAGAATAGAATCTTACTGACAGCACATTTACGTACCAATTTGTTTTTCAAGATTTTCTGGTCATATTTTAGACCTAGGAAATAGTGATTGCCTAAAAACGTACTCAGTTGGATTGATGTTCTTTATTATTCATCCAATTCTGAAAATGTTAATGTTCATGGTTCATTCGATTTCCTTCTCATTAAAGTGGCATTTTTCTTGGCAATTCTAACTTAAGTATGGATGGGGGAAATGAATTTTTATAGAGGCAAGAGGAAGTTGCTAGGCTGACATGAAAGATGTTCTTTTCCTCACAATATGTTCTGCTTTTCTAGAAAAAAATACTACCTAGTTACTGTCACTAAAATATCTCCAAGTGAAAATAGACACTTGGCTTTCATTTGTTTAGGGCAGTAGATAGAATGATAATTTTTTTTAATCAAGTTAAAATATAGATGTAAAGGAAAACAGGAGACTCTAAAAACAAACACTACTTATTGGCATCTATAAGGCTTCTAGAAGCCATATCTTGCAAGAATGGGCCTCAGAATTGATCAATTTCTATAGGCTGGGTAGCTAAGAGTCATAAGGAAGTGGGATTCTGGAGTGGGGTCTTAGAGACTGAATAAGATTTAGATTAAGTCATCTAGAGAGCAAGGAGGACATTTCAAGAGGGAAGATAGCTTGGGCAGATGCACAGAGCAGGATCTCACCACAGTCTCTGCAGGCGATGCTCAGATTACTAACCCACTTGAACAAGGAGTCTGTGTTGGGGAATCAGAGGGAGTCAGTTTGAATAAAAGTGCAATAACAGAGGGTCTTAAAAGTTATACAGAAGAGTTCTGGCAAAAATGAACCAACAGAACTAATATTTTCTTGAGAATGTTCTAGCAGAGTGATATAAAGGATTAGAGGCAAAAGATAGGGGAAAGAAAGGGGGACTGGCTAGATGAACAAGCTGGATAGAAGGAATCTGCAGATCCATACCTTCTTAGAACAGTCACGGAATTCTCTTTCTATAGGGCAGAGTGTGTGCGCGTATTTGTTTGCTCAGTCATATCTAACTCTAGACTCCATGGACTGGAGAGAGAATGTTCTAGCAGAGTGATATAAAGGATTAGAGGCAAAAGATAGGGGAAAGAAAGGGGGACTGGCTAGATGAACAAGCTGGATAGAAGGAATCTGCAGATCCATACCTTCTTAGAACAGTCACGGAATTCTCTTTCTATAGGGCAGAGTGTGTGCGCGTATTTGTTTGCTCAGTCATATCTAACTCTAGACTCCATGGACTGGAGCCTGCCAGGCTCCTCTGTCCTTGGAATTTTCCAGGCAAGAATACTGGAGTGGGTTGCCATTTCCTACTCCAGGGAATCTTCCCAACCCAGGGATCAAAACCATGTCTCTTCCATCTACTGCACTGGCAGGCAGATTCTTTACCACTGTGCCACCTGAGATCTCATACTTTGGGAAGGGGTCAGGAAATTCCACCTGCAAAGGGCCAGATAGTTTATACATAGATTATATAAATTCATATACAGTTTGTGAAGTCGCTCAGTCATGTCTGACTCTTTGCGATCCCATGGACTGTAGCCTATAAAGCTCCTCAGTCCATGGAATTTTCCAGGCAAGAGGACTGGAGTGGGTTGCCATTTCCTTCTCCAGGGGATCTTCCCAACCCACAGATCGAACCCGGGTCTCCTGCACTGCAGGCAGATGCTTTACCGTCTGAGCCACATTAAACAGTATATAGTTTAGGCTTTGGGAACCATAAGGCAATCTCCATTCCAACTACTCAACCCTGCCATTGTATCAAGAAAGAAGCCATAATTAATACCCCAAACAAATGATGTTTGGTCTTCCAATATAATTTTATTTACAAAGCTAGGAAACGGGGTAGATTTGGTCTGTGTGCCATAGATTGCCTACTCCTACTCTAGGGCATTTGGTAAATCCAGATTAATAAAACTTTTGGACAGCTTGGATGAAAAGCACTAGTATGTAATTCTAGTTGCCTATTTTCCCTGTTATTCAGACAGTTAAACTCCTTAGCTTATAAACATATGTGGGCAGGGAAATTTTTTCTTGGATTGTTCTCTGGAGTAGAATTAGTATCATTATTATTGCTAATATATTCTTCCCTAGTCATCTGTCTCATTATTTTCATGACTCATGTCCCTGTGATGAAGGCAATAAATGGAATGGGTAATGTTCATAGAACGTGAGCATAATAGAGGGGAGACAACTTGGCATGTGTGATGGAAATGATTCAAGTCTTTCTTGAAATCTTAGGGTAATATAAAAATAGGACCACATGTATTGTTGTGCTATCAGGCAAGTTTCTAAAGGTTTATCTGTCAAATGCATGGATATTTTGATCAAGGTTCAGTTGTTCAGTTTTAACAATTCTCAGCCCAGGGAAAAACAAGTGGGGAATACAGAGGTAGATTAGAGGAGATAAGGATTAGGTGCAGGAGGATGAGAAAAGGAAGAAACAGAATTGGGAAGATAGGGGATGAAAGGTAAAGAGACTAGTGAGAGAGAGAAAGGAGGGCTCTAGTTTCTGGGTTTGCTCAAGACTATAAGTAGATCCATGTGTACATAAGGAAGGCTTGCTCATAAAATAAAACTTCCAGAGGGACTGGACTGAATACATATAATTGGAGGACCCTCTTCTGTTGACTGAAGAAATATGCATAAGCTAAAAGCTGCAGGGGACCTTACTAGAGCCTAGGAGACAACCTCTTGGATAGCTCTGAGTACAAAAGATATAGGAGTTTTCCCTAGGGGTGGGTGGTGCTGGAACCATGGAGCGATACATCAAACAATTATTGTTAATCACAAAAAACCCAAACATCTCAAGTTAATGAATTTAGTGCTTTTCTTTGTATATAAAAGTGTTAAGTCACTCAGTTGTATCGACTCTTTGTGAACTATAGCCCACCAGGCTCCTCTGTTCATGGAATTTTCCAGGCAAGAATACTGGTGTGATTTGCCATTTCCTTCTCCAGGGTATCTTCCTGACCCAAGGATGAAACCGGGTCTCTTGCATTGCAGGCAAATTCTTTACCTTCTGAGCCATTCTTTGTATGGGAAGAGATAAGAATCTGGGCTCATTGAAAGTATTTCCTAGATACACATCTTAACTATCCAGGGCCAGTATCCTGTTTTTCTCCATCCTAAATTCCCCCACAGTGCATACAGTTGTGGGAGATTCAGTGGCTAGTCTGGCAGGCCACAGTTTTTGTCTGCACTTTTCATTCATCTCAGTCTGGTAGGTACTGTCCCAGGCTCTGTACTAGGTCCTGGGTATATGAAGATTGCTGCTATCATCAAGCAGTTTATTGTCCAGTATAAGGAGGTAAGCCAAGCCCCATTATGATATACAGTAAGGATCCTCATCAATTGTACTTCTTAGTCTCTAAACTAGAGAAATTCTAGCACACTTGCATGATAGAAATATACAACATCTGTGTATTAGCTAAAAATTGTCAATAACTTAAATCTTCACCAATAGAGGCATGGATAAATATGTATGTATCCTCCAAGTTCCATAACATATGGAGACTATAATGCCATTTATGTGAAAATAATGTATAAAGAACAATGCCACATTTTCAGAGTATTTTAGTACATACAAAATGTTCTAGACAGATTAATATTAACTATTTAATTATATTCATAATATTTATTAACAAGGAAAATGTATTACTTATGGAATTAAAAGATACTTGAAAAAAAAAAATAGAAACAGCTACAGGAGGGATATAGATCAATGTGAGGGGAGTTCCTCAAAAGAAGACCAAGATCAGAGAGGCCAGCTCTGCTATTGAGAGCCAACAGAGCATTATGTCAAACAGATCTACTCTAAAAGACTCTGACACCTCTAAAATATGACCCATGCAACTTTAACTTTTCCGAGTCTCAGTTTTCTCATTTGTGGAAAGTGAATACCAACATCTGTCCTTTGTATCTAATATCACATCGCCCATTTTATTGATGGCATTATCATTATCTGAAATAAACTGCTTCACTTATTTGTGTTCCTGTTATTTGCCTATTGCCCAATCTGCACATCATGCCTTTTTTTAAATATAAATTTATTTATTTTAATTGGAGGTTAATTACTTTACAATATTGTATTGGTTTTGCCATACATCAACATGAATCCACCACAGGTATACACGTGTTCCCCATCACATCATACCTTTTTGAGAGTAGACTTGTCTTCTTTATTACAATGTCTTTAGGCCCTAAGAACAGTATTTAGCACACAGAAGTTACCTGACCCCTTCAAACTTGTTTGAGCTTCTGGGTCTTTGCACACATTCATCCCTTTGAAAACCTCTCCCTCCCATCTGCTCAGAGCTGGCTCTTTCCTGTCACATAGGTCTTAGCTACAAGGTCATTTCCACAAAGATTATCTCTCCTGACAACCCTATCTAACATTGCCTTTCCACACCATCACATTCTAACACATGCCACAACTTCGTTTTCTCCATAGTACTAATACTTGGAAATTATTTACTGATTTATATGCTTAATAACGTACTACTATTGTCTTTTATTTTGTGTCTCTCCCAACTAAAGTGGAAGCTAGTATCAGAGCAATGGCTTTGTATGTCCTATTTGATATATACAGCTCCAATACTTAAAATACTTGGAACTGACTAGGTGCTCAATAAATAATAAATTAATAAATTAATAAGTGCATGCATACATGAATGTCTACAAGCAAGCCAATAGAGCTATATGGGAGACAACAAGAGAAAGCATGCTAGAGGTTGAAACACAAAAGATTTAAAAGCACATGTGGGGCTTTGTAGATCATGTTAACCAGTATTTTTCTCCAATTTTGCTGAACAATTTGTGCTCCTTAACATATAGATATATTTTTAGAATTATCAGAATGGAGCAGATACCCTCCACTAATCCCCTTGCCCATGTCATCATTATTTGTTAGCTAGACTAATGCACTAGGCTTTAAAATGATCATGATTTGCTATATTTTATCTTTATTTAAGTATCTGGCATGTGTCATACCTGAAATTATGTGGTAAGGCTACAAAGAAAAATCAGATTATCCTTGCCCTCAACAGGCTCACAGCAGTGTTGAAAGACTATCAGCTGTAAGGTTTAATAACAGAAATACCATATGAGAAGCATAAATGCAGTTCTGTAGAAATGCAAAGTTTTTTTGAGTGAGGAGTTCAAGGAAGGCATTATGAATAAGGGAAGACTTTAGCTGGACTTGAAGAATTTACAGCCTATTGATAGTGATGATAAGGGTGACTAATGCAGGCTGAGGGAAGAACAGGGAGAGGGAAGAACAGGGAAGCACGAGAGATGGATGGGAAAGCCCATGGACTGTGTCAGAATTGGCAAACAGCACAGTAAGACTGAAGCAGAAGTATAATAAAAGAATAGTGAGATATGGCAAATGGCAAACCACTCCAGTATTCTTGCCTCAAGAACCCCATGAACAATATGAAACGGCAAAAATAAATGACACTGGAAGATGAGCCACCCAAGTCAGCAGGTGTCCAATATGCTACCAGGGAAGAGCAGAGAAATAGCTCCAGAAAGAATGAAGAAGCTGTGCCAAAGCAGAAACAAACCTAAAATTTTAATATTATACTTCTGCTTTAGTTTACCGTGCTGTTTGCCAATTCTGAAACAATCCATGGGCTTTCCAGTTATCCTTATCATCACTGTCAATAGGGTGTAAATTCTTCAAGGTCCAGTTAAAGTGTTCCCTTATTCATAATGCCTTAGGAGGTAAACTGGACATGGCCAAGCAAGAGATGGCAAGAGTGAACACCGATATCTTAGGAATCAGTGAACTAAAATGGACGGGAATGGGCAAATTTAATTCAGATGACCATTTCTACTACTGCGGGCAAAAATCCCTTAGAAGAAATGGAGTAGCCATCATAGTCAACAAGAGTCTGAAATGCAGTGCTGCTGCTGCTGCTAAGTCACTTCAGTCGTGTCCGACTCTGTGTGACCCCATAGACGGCAGCCCACCAGGCTCCCCCATCCCTGGGATTCTCCAGGCAAGAATACTGGAGTGGGTTGCCATTTCCTTCTCCAATGCATGAAAGAGAAAAGTGAAAGTGAAGTCGCTCAGTCTGTCCGACTGTTAGCGACCCCATGGACTGCAGCCCACCAGGCTNCAGCCCACCAGGCTCCCCCATCCCTGGGATTCTCCAGGCAAGAATACTGGAGTGGGTTGCCATTTCCTTCTCCAGTGCATGAAAGAGAAAAGTGAAAGTGAAGTCGCTGAGTCTGTCCGACTGTTAGCGACCCCATGGACTGCAGCCCACCAGGCTACTCCGTCCATTGGATTTTCCAGGCAAGAGTACTGGGGTGGGGTGCCATTGCCTTCCCCGCTGAAATGCAGTACTTCGGTGCAATCTCAAGAATGACAGAATGATCTCCATTTGGTTCCATTCACTATCACAATAACCTAAGTCTATGTCCTAACCACTAATGCCAAAAGAAGATGAAGTTGAATGGTTCTATGAAGACCTACCTACAAGATCTAGAACTAACACACACACAAAAATGCCCTTTTTATTATAGGGGATTGGAATGTAAAAGTAGGAAGCCAAGAAATACCTGGAATAACAAGCAAGTTTGGTCTTGGAGTACAAAATGAAGCAGGCAAAAAGGCTAACAGAGTTTTGCCAAGAAAATGACTGGTCACAGCAAACACCCTCTTCCAACAACACAAGAGACTACTCTACACATGGACATCACCAGATAGTCAATATTGAAATCAGATTGATTATATTATTTGCAGCCAAAGATGGAGATGCTCCATACAGAAAGCAGAACAAGATGGAGAGCTGGCTGTGGCTCAGATCATGAGCTCCTTATTGCAAGATTCAGGCTTAAACAGAAAAAAATTAGGGAAAACTACAGGTATGGCCTAAATCAAATCTCTTATGATTATACAGTGGAGGTGATGAATAGATTCAAGGGATAGACAGAGTGCCTGAAAAACCATGGCCAGAAGTTTGTAACACTGTACAAGAAGCAATGACCAAAACAATCCCAAAGAAAAAGACATGCAAGAAGGCACAGTGGTTGTCTGATGAGGCATTACAAATAGCTGAAAAAAGAATAGAAGTGAAAGGCAAAGGAGAAAGGGAAAGATATACCCAAATGGATGCAAAGTTCCAGAGAATAGCAAGGAGGGATAAGACAGTCTTCTTAAGGGAAAAATGCAAAGAAATAGAGGAAAACAATAGAATGGGAAAGACAACACATTTCTCCAAGAATATTGGAGATACCAAGGGAAAACTTCAAGCAAAGATGGGCACAATAAAGGACAGAAACTACAAGGATCTAATAGACACAGATGAGATTAAGAAGAGCTGAAAAGAATACACAGAACTATACAAAAAAGGTTTTAATCACTGGAATATCCACGATAGTGTGGTCAGTCACTTAGGGCCAGACATCCTGGAGTGTGAAGTCAAGTGGGTCTTAGGAAGCATCACTGTGAACAAGCTAGTGGAACTTTGTTCATCTGAGTTATTTAAAATCCTAAAATATGTTGCTTTTAAAGTGTTGCATTCAACATGTCAGCAAATTTGAACAATTCAGCAGTGGCCACAGGACTGGAAAAAGTCAGTTTTCATTCTAATCCCAAAGAAGGGCAATGCCAAAGAATGTTCTAACTACTTCAAAATTGACTCATTTCATATGCTAGCAAGGCAATGCTCAAAATGCTTCAAGCTAGCCTAGAGCAGTATATGAACCAAGAACTTCCAGATGTTCAAGTTGGATTTAGAAAAGGCAAAGGAACCAGAAATCAAATTGCCACCATTCATTGGATCATCAAAAAAGCAAGAGAGTTCCAGAAAAACATCTGCTTCATTGACTATGCTAAAACCTTTGACTGTGTGGATCACAACAAACTGTGGAAAATTCTTAAAGAGATGGAAATATCAGACCACTTTACCTGTCTCCTGAGAAACCTGTATGCAGGATAAGAAACAACAGTTAGAACTANTCATTGACTATGCTAAAACCTTTGACTGTGTGGATCACAACAAACTGTGGAAAATTCTTAAAGAGATGGAAATATCAGACCACTTTACCTGTCTCCTGAGAAACCTGTATGCAGGATAAGAAACAACAGTTAGAACTAAACCTGGAATAACAAACTGGTTCAAAATTGGGAAAGGATGTTAGAATTGGATCATTAAGAAAGCTGAGCAATAAAGAATTGATGCTTTTGAACTGTGGTGCTGGAGAAGACTCTTGAGAGTTCCTTGGCCTGCAAGGAGATCAAGCCAGTCAATCCTAAAGGAAATCAACTCTGAATACTCATTAGAAAGATTGATGCTGAAGCTTCAATAGTTTGGCCACCTGATGTGAACAGCCAACTCCTTGGAAAAGACATGGACACTCAGAAAGATTGAGGGCAGGAAGAGAAATGGTAGACAGAAGATTAGATTGTTTAATCTAATCATTAAACAATGATTAGATCACCAACTCAATGGACATGAGTTTGAGCAAACTCAGAGAGACAGTGAAGGACAGGGAAGCCTAGAGTGTTGCAGTCTATAGGGTTGCAAACAGTTGGTCACAACTTAGTGACTGAACAACAGTGTGATATGATGTTTAAAAAAAAAGTAGGTTACATGGCTTGAAAAGAGTGGAGGAGTAGAGAGAAAATGTGGTGGGACAAGAGACAGAGCCAACAAATAAAGACACAAAAGAGGGCTCAGCTGATGTTAGAAGGTGAAGTCAACAGTGAAACCACTGTAGGGGTCTGAGTGTTAGGCTAGGACCTGCCTGGGTTGACCATAGTGGAAAAGGGCACAGCTCCAATTACAGGTCAAAGAGGCATGTGATCTTGGAATAGCAGCAGGGACACTACTGAAAGAGACTATGCAGGGCTCCAGCCTGCTCTATGTGGTAAACAAATCTGAACTAAGCAAAGGTCTGGAAAAAATAGATAAGAGGCTGGACATCATTGGCAGACCAAGGCCTTGTGGATACTCAGTGCAACTGGGACTGCAGGAGAGCTGAGAAAACAGAATGTCTGGGTTTCAATCTGAGAACTCCAAAATGGAGCATTTCGAAGTGATAATGATATTTAAGATGTAGGATTGCTTCAACATAACTGAAGGGTAGTAAAGATCAAACTTCTTAAAGTGAAGGTGGTGTAATTTGAGTACACTAGGTAAATTTTTAAAAGACAAGAGCAGTGAAATTGGCAGGATAGAACCTTGAACTTACCTCCTTCCAATGGTATGCCAAAATTATAACTATTTACAAAGCAACTATGTATGAGAATGACCTAAAGACTAGCAGAAAAGACTTTTCACTCTTAAAGATATAAAGAACAAACCAAAACAAAATGGACAGGAGTGATGGAGACATGGTAAAGTCAAAACCCATACATCCAGGTAGATGACCAACGAATGAGAGGATAATCACAACTGCAGAAGTTTTCCCCAAGGAGCAAGAGGTCCAAGTCGCATATTAGGCTCCTTAGCCTGGAGGTCCTGCACCAGGAAGATAAGACCCCTGAAAGTCTGGCTTTGAAAGCCAGCAGAATTTGCATATAGGAAAGTTAGAGAGCCTTAGGAAACAGAGACTCTCCTCTTAAAAGTTGCGCACAAAATCTCACATGCTCTGAGATCTAGTACAGAGCAGGAATTTGAAAGAAGCCTAGATCAATCCACTTGCTGATCTTAGAGAGGCTCTCTGAGAGGCAGGAGGCAATTCCCCCTGGAGACACAGACACTGGCAGAAGCCATTCTCTAGAAGCTCTTTCACCATGATGACACTAGTGCCATTCAGGAGTCATCCTTCTAGCCTATTAGCTCTGGGGGCTTAATGACACACCAGCCAGTCTGCAGTAGTCCCAGGACTTCCCCAGGCTGAGTAGCCAGCTACATGGGGACCCAGTCCCACCCACCAGAAGGCCAAAGCCAGCCCCAGGCTCACCCAGGTCCCCAAGCAAGATGCCCCAGGACATGGCATCAGTGGGCAGGGGACAGCCCTAGGATTCCATAGACCTGGAACCCAGCTGCCCTGGGAACTGGCCTCACTCATCAGCATGTGGGCACTAGTTTCAGGATTTCCAGGCCCTGCAGCCAGCCAACCTAGGGCCCAGACCTGGTCCCACAACCAGTGGTCCTAATCCCCAGTGGACCAGTGCCAGCCCTGGAACCCTCACGTCTTATAGCCAAACAACGTGGGACATGGCCCTGTCCCCAGTGGACAGCTGAATAGACATTTTTCCAAAGACATACAGATAACCAACAGATACATGTGAAACGTGGCTAGCATCACTAATCATTCAGTTGAGTTCAGTTCAGTCGCTCAGTCATGTCCGACGCTTTGTGACCCCATGAATCGCAGCACGCCAGGCCTCCCTGTCGATCACCAACTCCCAGAGTTCACCCAAACTCATGTTCATCGAGTCCGTGATGCCATCCAGCCATCTCATCCTCTTTCGTCCCCTTCTCCTCCTGCCCCCAATCCCTCCCAGCATCAGGGACTTTTCCAATGAGTCAACTCTTCGCATGAGGTGGCCAAAGTATTGAAGTTTCAGCTTCAGCATCAGCCCTTCCAATGAACACCCAGAACTGATCTCCTTTAGGATAGACTGGTTGGATCTCCTTGCAGTCCAGGGGACTCTCAAGAGTCTTCTCCAACACCACAGTTCAAAAGCATCAATTCTTTGGCACTCAGCCTTCTTCACAG
>SJYX01020723.1:18766-46825 GCA_006410675.1 Oreotragus oreotragus
AGCCTTGACTAAACGGACCTTTGTTGGCAAAGTAATGTCTGCTTTTTAATATGCTATCTAGGTTGGTCATAACTTTCCTTCCAAAGAGTAAGCAGCTTTTAATTTCATGGCTGCAATCACCATCTGCAGTGATTGTGGAGCCCCCAAAAATAAAGTCTGCCACTGTTTTCACTGTTTCCTCATCTATTTCTCATGAAGTGATGGGACCAGATGCCATGATCTTCATTTTCTGAATGTTGAGCTCTAAGCCAACTTTTTCACTCTCCTCTTTCACTTTCATCAAGAGGCTTTTTAGTTCCTCCTCACTTTCTGCCATAAGGGTGGTGTCATCTGCATATCTGAGGTTATTGATATTTCTCTTGGCAATATTGATTCCAGCTTGTGCTTCTTCCAGCCGAGTGTTTCTCATGATATACTATGCATATAAGTTAAATAAGCAGGGTGAGAATATACAATCATGATGTATTCCTTTCCCAATTTGGAACCAGTCTGTTGTTCCATATCCAGTTCTAACTGTTGCTTCCTGACCTGCATATAGGTTTCTCAAGGGAAATGCAAACCAAAACCACAATGAGATATCACCTCACACCTGTCAGAATGACTATTTATAAAACAGAAAACAAATAACAAGTGCAGGCAAAGATGCAGAGAAAAGGGAACCCACGTGCACTCTTAATGGGAATGTAAATTGGTATAGTCACTATGGAAAACAGAATGGAGATTTCTCAAAAAATTAAACATAAAACTATCATACTATCCAGCAATTCCACCTCTGGGTGTTTTTCCAAAGAAAATAAAAACACTAATTTGAAAACACATATGCACTCCTATGTCCATTGCAGCATTTACAATATCTAAGATATAGAAGCAACATAAGTGCCCACTGATAGAAGAATGGATAAAGAAAATTTGGTGTGTGTTTATATATACAGTGCAACACTACTCATTATAAAGAAAGAATAAAATCTTGCCATTTGCAGCAACATGGATGGACCTAGAAGGTATTACCCCAAGTGAAATAAGTCAGATGGAAAAAGACAAATACTGTATGGTATTACTTATATATGGATTCTAAAAAACAGAACAAGTGAGCAAGAGTAATAAAACAGAAACAGAGTCATAGATACAGAGAAAACAGGTTCTTGCCAGAAGGAGGGGAATAAGAGGATGAGTGACATAGGTAAGGGAAATCAAGAGGTACAAACTTCTAGCTACAAAATAAATGAGTCACTAGGATTAAATGTACAGATGGGATTATACTCAGTAATAGTTCAATCAATATCTTTGTATAGTGACAGATGGTAACTAGACTTACTTATCATGGTGAACATTTTGTGATGTATGGAAATATCAAGTCACTACATTATGCATTGGGAACTAACACAGTGTTCTAAGTCAATTATACTTCCAACAAAGAAACTTATAGAAAAAGAGATCAGATTTGTGGTTACCAGAGGCAGGGGATCGGGGAAGGCAATGGCACCCCACCCCAGTACTCTTGCCTGGAAAATCCCATGGACGGAGGAGCCTGGTGGGCTGCAGTCCATAGGGTCGCTAACAGTCGGACAGACTGAGCGACTTCACTTTCACTTTTCTCTTTCATGCATTGGAGAAGGAAATGGCAACCCACTCCAGTATTCTTGCCTGGAGAATCCCAGGGATGGGGGAGCCTGGTAGGCTGCCGTCTATGGGGTCACACAGAGTCGGACACGACTGAAGTGACTTAGCAGCAGCAGCAACAGCAGCAGCAGAGGCAGGGGATGGTGGGAGGGGGAATTGCTTGAAGGTGGTCAAAAGGTATAAACTTTCAGTTATAAGATAATTTAGTACTAGGAATGTAATATACAACACGATTAACATAATTAACATTGCTATATGTTATCTATGGAAGTTAAGAGAATAAACCCTGAGTTCTCACCACAAGGAAAAAAATTTTTTTTTCTTTTTCTTTTATTGTGTATCTATATGAGATGATGGATATTGACTGAACTTATTAACTTAATCATTTCCTTATGCATGTAGGTCAAATCACTATGCTGTACACTTCAAACTTATACAATGCTATATGGCAATTATGTCTCAATAAAGCTGAAAGAAAAAAATAATGAAATAAAAGACAAGAGTTGCATAAATCATCAATTACATAGGGAAGAATGAATGTAGCTTTCTTAGCAAGTAAATTGTGCAGGAGCAAATCCTTATTTAATTTCTTTATTCCTGTTTTACAGATCTATCATATACAGAACTTTCAAAGACATAATTGTCAGCTGTGTTTTGCTTTTGCAAAAGGTAGCTCAGAATATTCCTTTAAAGTATAACAGGATATAAATTACAAACTGCGCATTAATTGTACTGCTTTCTTGGAATTTCTGATCTAATTGATTTAGAGAAGGCTTAATCTGCTCCCAGTCTTCTATAAGAGTTTAATCAGGGGCTTCCCTGATTAAAGATGCCACCTTCTAGTGGTTATAAATCCACTTTGCAATGCAAGGGACCCAGTTTAACTCCTGGTTTAAGAAGATCCCACATGCCTAAAAACAAATAAGCTGGTATGCCACAACTATTGAGCCTGTGTTCTAGAGCCTGGCAACCACAACTACTGAGCCCACGTGCTACAACTGCTGAAGCCCGAGCACCTGAGAGCCTGTGCTCCACAAGGGAAGCCACCACAATGAGAAGCCCACACACCACAACTTGAGAGTAGCCCCCACTCACCACAACTAGAGAAAGCCTGTGTGTAGCAACAAAGACCCACCACAGCCAAAAATAAATAAATAAATAAACACCTTTAAAAAGAGTTTAAGCATATCATTTAATAAACATCATCACTGAACCGTTAAAGTCATAATCAGGGAATTATTATTTATTTAATTTGATATTTCATGATAGTAATATTCTATTTGCTACATATAAGAATAGAACATATTTTAATCGATAATATTTTATTCCATCTATACAAAGTACAAGCATTTTTTATCTTTAACAGTCCCAGTATGATTAAAATAGTTGAAGGAACTTTCTTCAGATGATTGACAATTCAGGTGAGCTGTTTATCATTTGACATTACCAGGAGTTTAAAAAAAAACTCTCAGTCTCACTTTTATAATTACATTAATTGAACATGACTCAACAGCATGAATTACTCATACTGTCATTACCCCAAAGTAAAGTTTCTGGCAGTATTCAAAAGACAGAGGCAAATATGGACAAATAGCACAAGTTTCAAAAGATTCCATGAAGTCATCAAACACCTTTTACAGAAAAACAAGAAAAACAAGAAAAAACAAGACAGAAGAAACAGCAAGGGCCCAAGGTGAGTCTAAAACACTGTGAGAAAGCATAAACCCATCCTCAGTGTGAAAGTACTAAAAAACAAATGCCTGAACGTAAATAGAGGACTTTAAAACTACACTCAATTTGAAGGTGCAGCCTTCAAAACTCATAGCTTTTTGGAGAGAAAAGTAGTAAGAGGGAGGGAAAATCATCCATTGGCAATTGGATGGTGAAGTGGAAAAAGAGCAAAAGAGAAAATTTTAGAAGTCATGCAAGGCAAGAGATCCATTAAGTCAGAGGATGCACAATGAATCCCCACCAACCAAAAAAGCAAATGCATTGAAGTATTTGGACTTTGATATTCTGACAGACATGTGTGTCATTAAACACAGAAATGAACAAGAAAATTAATTGGTTCACATACAGTTCTGGATCAAACTATAAAATTAAATTCAGCACTTAACAACTGAGGTAGCCCAACCCCAGAAAAGCAATCATGAAGCAAAAAAATAATAATAATAATAATAATACTGTAGAATAATACTTCAAATGGAATTAAATAGGCACAAATAAAAACAGTGATTTTTAAAAATAAAAATTACCTTGAATCTTCATGACGATGTATGGCAAAACCAACACAATATTGTAAAGTAATTAACCTCCAATTAAAATAAATAAATTTATATTAAAAAAATAAAAAAAGAAATTCAAAAGCTCAGAACAGAAATGGGCAAAACACAGACAGAAATTAAAGGAGTTGATTGAAGTCATAAAAAAAATGAACAAAAAAGATTAAGATATTTTATAATTCAATAATAAATTACAAAGTTCTCAAGTGAGAATAGAAGCTAGGAAACCTTAATAGGGTGCACTGAAGAATACTAAGGATCAAGAAAATAACCAATAGAATGAAAATGAGATCAGGAAAGTAAAAAGGTTAGCACAGAAAGCAAAGGAAACAGAAGACAAGGAAAGAAGCATTCCTGGTGAAAAGATAATCAATGGAACAAAACTGTTACTTAAAATTATAATCCAAGAAAACTTTCCAGAAACAAAAAAGACCTATGTTTACTTATATATTGAAAATGCACAAGTCAACTCCAAGATATAGCGTACTTCAACTACAAATTTTCAAAGATAAAGATAAAATCTTTGAGGCCTACAGGCAAAAAGATCAAGCAATATATAAAGGCAAAAGCACTGGAATGGCAATCAGACATTCAAAAACATTATAAGAAGCAAAGCAAAAATAGACAAGCACTTTGCAAATACTCAATGAAATTAATTATGAACCAGGGATTTTTATATCCAACGAATTGCCCAAGTATCAAGGCTATGTATACAGTTTTTCAGCCTACAAAATATTAGGGAATTCTGTAACCATAGACCTTTTTGAGAAATCTACTAGAACAAATATTGGCAAACTATTTATATATCCACAGATTATATCAAGCCTGTCTTGTTTCTGACAGAGACTGAGATAAGAATGTTTTTTTACATTTTTAATTGATGAAAGAAAATTATAAAATTAACAATATTTTGTGATCTGCAAAAATGATATACAAGTTAAATTTCAGTCTATAGATCAAGGTTTATGAGAATACAGCTATATGTATTTATTGTCTATAGTAGTTTGTGTGCTACAAAAGCAGAGCTAAGCAGTTGTGACAGAGACCGTATGGCCTGAATAGCCTAATATATTTATTATCCGGCCTGTTAGAGAGAAAGTTTGCCAACTTCTACACTAGAAGATAAGCTTCTCTCAACCAAAAGATATTTGGAAAAAATCAGCAAAAGGACTAGTGGTAAAGCATTTTGGTACGTAGGTAGGTAAGTAGATTGAAGGATGGATGGACAATACAGATTTATGCAACAAAACAAATTCGGGATAAATGAGAATGAAAGATTTATATATATGTTTTGACAAAGTAACAGCAATTCAACCAATAAATGGGATAAAGGAAAGCAGAGAAGAAAACAGAATAAGCAATAGAAGGCATGGTACAAATAAAAGATGATAAAACAGACATGAATGAGTTAAATAAGAAAACATGTATATTTAAAAAGGTATAAACTAAGATAACCACTAAAACAAAGCTGCAAACTTTTCTAAACACCTAAAATATGTAAAGGGCAAATGAATCACACATAGCAAATATAAGATACACACAACTGCATATTTAGAGCTGATTCATGTTGTTGTACAGCAGAGACTAACATTACATTGTAAAGCAATTATCCTCCAATTTTAAAAAAGAATAAATTTATAAGAGAAATAAAATACACACAATTCTAAAAGATTGTAACAGCATTGAGAATAAACAGATAATTCATAAGGATAAATGGGCTTTACCTACTCAGTAAAAGAAAACAATTTTCAAGTTCATTCGCAGAACAAAACTCAACTCTCTTGTAAACAAGAAACACATCTCTAACTGATGCAAAAAGGTTATAAAGAGAGGGACAAAGGTACACCAAACAAATGGAGACAGAAATATGGAAACCGAATAATAGAAGAAAAGCAATATATCCAGGTATCAGCAACATAAAATTCAAGTCTCAAAGCAAAAAATGTAACAGAAGAGGGACATTTTTTTTATATTAAAGGTCACAATGCAGAATAATATAACATTTAAGAATATTACTAAATAGTAAGCAACACCTTAATGAAGTAAAAACTGTGGAAACTGCAAGAAGACAGAAATGGCAATGCAGTAATAATAGAGGAGATTTTAGTACTCCACTCTCAAGACAAGGCAGATCAAGTAAACAAAAAACCAGGAAGGCCAGAGAAGACCTAAGCAATCTAATCAACAAGGTAGAATTTACAAATATATGTAGTTTTTCACTCTGATCATAGGGAACACACCTTCTTTTCAACAGCCCATGGCATAGTCACAGAACTGATCAGATATTAAATTACAAACAAACATTAATAAATCTCACAAAGGAGCCACATTACAAACCTCTCTCATGGATCATAGAGCAGTTAAACCTTAAAGTACTAATAAAAACAAAATTCATTCATTTTTGTCATGCGAAAAAATTGATATTTGCATACCTTCCACCATTAGCCAATGTTTAAAAAAAAAATCACAAGCACCTACCATGTGTCAGGCACCGGGATTCAGATATAATCAGCTGTGATCCTTGTTCTCAAGAGCAGGACCTCTGGCAGAAGGAAAAGAAAGAAACAATCACCATAGAATACAGTAAGGCTTGCAACAACACGTGTCACGTGTTAACTGCTGTGTCTTCTGGCTCTAACCTTGCCCTGGTACTAGATAGATATAATCTTTATAAGAATATCTTTTTTTTTGCTGCCGCCATGTCGCATGTGTAATCTTAGTCCCCTGACCAGGGATAGAACCTGCACCCTTTGTAGTGGAAGCATGAAATCTTAACCACTGGACCGCCAGGGAAGTCCCCAGAAATATCCTTATGTTCAGGAAACATGCACTTTATATTTAGCAGAAAGGGGCTAGGAGGCACACAAGTGGTTCAGAAAGACGGAGAGTAAACAATGAAGCAAATAGAGTAAGCAATAAAATACTGAAGTGAAATCTGGATAAAGTTTATCTGGTTTGCCCTATACTGTTCATATCTCAGAAGGTTTTTTTTTTTTTTAATTTATTTATTTTAATTGGAGGTTTTTAAAGTTTGAAATTGTTTCCGAAGAAAAAGTTCGAGTAAAACAAGAAATCACCTCTACGCAAGGTGTTTCTTCCTTTAAAATTAATATCTGAGATATGAAAGAGAGAAAAAATATCTCAACATTATCAGTTTTTCAGTTTATATGATCTCCCCTGGCTACCTTTTCTTTTTCTTACACCATGTCTCGCGCCTTATTCAAATACCCATTTTTAGAATTTGTCTAAATACTTATAAACAATTTCCTTCCATTACTTTCAAATTCACTCTTTTTTGTCAGGCTGAGCTTCAGTTATTTAAACGAATATTCCACAACAAGGACACAAAGTTTAAAATGATAGACAGTAGGAAAATCTTTGAAAATTAGAAGTTACACGGTTCACACTTCTAACAGCAAAGACCGCGTTCTTAAAGAATTTCATTTTTGAGGTGGAAAGAAGACTAAAAAGTATAGGGAGAAAAACGTCACAACTGCCAGGGAAATTAGGTGGCGAGTTCTAGAAGGTAGCAAAGCCCTATTTTGAAAGACAAGCAGGAGTTCAGGGTGCCCCCTCCTCCCCAAAAAGGGGTAAAGACAAAAGGAACAGCATTTACTTATAAAATATATACACTTCTGAAGAAAAAGCTTCCTTCCTCCTCATTATTTTGACTTACCCTAGATGAACTTCCTTCTATTTGCATTTGGCACCTTCAGATCCCCAGGTCCAGTCAACCGTCAAGAGGAATAACGACCTCCATCGCATCGGGAAAGACCAACTGTCACTCTCTCTTCCTCCCAGGCTCACAGCAAGCACTATCTATCCCTGTCCCCTTCTGGGTTCAGATCAGGTCACAAGGGTGAGTCCTGGCCAATGAAATGTGGAGAAATAGGGCCAGTTTGTGTGCACCTCTCTTCCCCCAATCCCACATGTTTGTGAACTAGGCCTTCTTACTATTTTTTCCAAATTAGACAATATGTTCTACCTGTTCCCTTGTGTTGCTGTGCTGGAAGAGAATAACCTGGTCCCTAAAAATCAGCCATGCTATTTGACATTTTCTCTTCCTTCATTTGGAGCTTCCCTGATAGCTCAGTAAAGAATCCACCTGCAATGCAGGAGACCCCAGTTCCATTCCTGGGTCAGGAAGATCCCCTGGAAAAGGGATAGGTTACCCACTCCATTATTCTTGGGCTTCCCTTGTGACTCAGCTAATAAAGAATCTGCCTGCAATTCAGGAAACCTAGGTTTAATCCCTGGGTTGGGAAGATCCCCTGGAGAAGATCGCCTTCCTTTATTTGCAGTCTAGTTGCAAAGAATCCAGATTCTGAGGCCCAAGGAGCTGACAGAACCATGTAATGGAAGAAAGGTGTCTGACTGACTGCATTGAACTGTGACATGTGCAATACATCGATCATTATTTGTTAACCTTCCCCCAACATCCCACCAAATACATCTTAGAGAAGATTTGCAGATTAAGTGAGGACTGTACTAGCACATATTGGAACCTGGCACATATTGTTACAGAAGTGCTTATAATTATTGTTTGTTTTGCAGAGATATTCTTGGCTTCAAAGATGTTTACTAGCTTTTTTAACTCAAAAATAATTCTGCAAGTTCCTCAAGCCTCTTTCTTCATCTGAACATGGAGAAAACCCATTTACCCAATTGTGCCCTAAAATATATATATTTATATATATATATATGTATATATTTAATTACATACATATTTGGGTACAAATATCCCCTAATAAATACCAAAGAGTCATCTAAGTTCAGAAGACATAAAATTGAGCAAGATATATAAGGTTTTTGCTTTTACAGTGCTTTCATTCTGGTAGGGACTAAGGGACCTCAGTCCCCATAAAAAGAAATATTAGATAATAAAATCATACAAATTATTATGAAGAATAGAAACAAGATGACTTGATTGTAAGACTAGGAATTAGTTCTAACTTAGATGGGGGTGACTTAAAAAGTTATTCTGAGAAGGTGGCATTTGAGCTAAGATCTGAATGGCGTAAAATAATATACCAAAAGGTGTATTTGGTGGGGTGTCGGGGGAGGGTTAACAAATAATGATCAGTGTATTACACATGTCACAGTTCAATGCAGTCAGTCAGACACCTTTCTTCCATTACATGGTTCTGCCAGCTCCTTGGGCCTCAGAATCTTGATATTTTTGCAACTAGACTGCAAACAAAGCAAGGAGATCTTCTCCAGGGGATCTTTCCAATCCAGGGATCAAACCTAGGTTTCCTGCATTGCAGGCAGATTCTTTATCAGCTGAGTCACAAGGGAAGCCCAAGAATATTGGAGTGCAAAGTTCAAGGAGAAAAATGTCCCAGGTAGAGGGAACAACCAGGGCACAGGCTCTGAGGAGGAAATAAGCTTAGCATGTTAACAAACAGGGCAATGTAGCTACAGTTGTTGGCAAATGTGGGAGAGAGTAGGATAAGATGAGGTTGCAGACTAAGGCAGGAGACAGATCTTGTTGAGATTTTCTAGTTGACATCAAGCATTTTGGACTAAGATGTAAGACAGTTTAAAATTTTAAGCAGAATAATGGCATGATAGGATATAACTTTAGAAAGAAAATTTTGGCCACTGCATGGAAATCGGACTATAGGGCAAGAAGCAAGAGTGAAAGTCAAAGAACCAATTAGGTGACTATTGTAATTATTTATGTAAGAGATGGTGACTTTAGCTAGATTAGTAGCAGGGAAGATGATATTTTTGCAACTAGACTGCAAACAAAGCAAGGAGATCTTCTCCAGGGGATCTTTCCAACCCAGGGATCAAACCTAGGTTTCCTGCATTGCAGGCAGATTCTTTATCAGCTGAGTCACAAGGGAAGCCCAAGAATATTGGAGTGCAAAGTTCAAGGAGAAAAATGTCCCAGGTAGAGGGAACAACCAGGGCACAGGCTCTGAGGAGGAAATAAGCTTAGCATGTTAACAAACAGGGCAATGTAGCTACAGTTGTTGGCAAATGTGGGAGAGAGTAGGATAAGATGAGGTTGCAGACTAAGGCAGGAGACAGATCTTGTTGAGATTTTCTAGTTGACATCAAGCATTTTGGACTAAGATGTAAGACAGTTTAAAATTTTAAGCAGAATAATGGCATGATAGGATATAACTTTAGAAAGAAAATTTTGGCCACTGCATGGAAATCGGACTATAGGGCAAGAAGCAAGAGTGAAAGTCAAAGAACCAATTAGGTGACTATTGTAATTATTTATGTAAGAGATGGTGACTTTAGCTAGATTAGTAGCAGGGAAGATGGAAAGAAGTGACTTGGGATATGTAGTTTAGTGGTAGAGCCAACAAGATTTGGTAATGCACTGGGTATAGATGTGAAGATGCATATGGTCATTCCCAAGTACTGGCTTGTGTTTTTAGGTAACTATTATAACTAAGAAACACTATAATAAAAAGAGATTTTGCATCACTTTCTCCCTTCCTCTCTCTCTGTCTTCGAGAGGAGGAACCTCCTGAAGTCAGGTAAATAACAGTTATAATATTAATGAAATTAATGAGAATAGCATCCATTTTGTTGTGGTGAGAGTATTGCTGTTCTGTGTGAATGTGTGTGTGTGTGTGCACATGTACTACATGATCATTAGATATGGTTTTGACCTAGGTGAGTAAGTAAATGCTGCTTCTAGAAAGTTAGATCTTTGTCCCAGGACATTGATCATCGAGAGCAATAGCTCAAACAATGGAGGGCACCCAAGTCTTCAGTTCAGTGGAGCTAAATACAACC
This sequence comes from Oreotragus oreotragus, assembly GCA_006410675.1. Classification (NCBI taxonomy): domain Eukaryota; kingdom Metazoa; phylum Chordata; class Mammalia; order Artiodactyla; family Bovidae; genus Oreotragus; species Oreotragus oreotragus. Next base: position 29,431 of record SJYX01020723.1, read on the forward strand.
AGCAGCTAACTTAGGACCTCAGGGGAACACATGACTATCTTCTATTGTCTGGTGCCCTTGATGTTTTGAAATTCCAGAGCAAGTGGGCTTCCCTTCTTCAAAAGTTTATTCGTTCAGAGATTTTATCTTATGAAAGTCACTGATAATGTTGCTCAGCAAAACACACTGTAGTACTATTTCAGATTTCAACCAGAAAATTTATAAAAGGAAATCTCTAATAAGATGTGTTCATTTATTACAAGTCTTTCCTTTTAGTTTCATCACAAACATAAGAAGGCCTGGGATTCTACCTCGATATTTATTCTCAATCCTCATTTTAATTCTTCACAACACTTTTGCACATATGGAACTGGAGTTCAGAGCGATTTTAAGACTTGCCTAAGGTCACATAGTGGCTCAGATCAGTGCTTCTCTGGTGGCTCAGACAGTAAAGAATCAGCCTGCAATGCAGGAGAACTGGGTTTGATCCCTGGATTGGGAAGATCCACTGGAGGAGGTCATGGCAACCCACACCAGTATTCTTTCCTGGAGAATCCCCATGGACAGAGGAGCTTGGCAGCACAGAGAATAAGAGTTGAAGCAGGGCACTCCAAACCAGGTTTGTCTGACACAAAAATCAATGTGCTTTTGCCTGTACCAGGTGGTATCCCGGGTTCCCTATAGGGCAGACATGATCTGCCTTTTATTTGACAAAGAACAACTCATTAATGGATTTTCCATAAAAATCAGTTAGAAAATAATAGAGATTGGGGTCAGTTGCAGCCAAATCTCATGAACTGTGGGGGGAAATGTGGTTCCCAAAGTAAATCGAAGGGTCTTTGAATTCCAAAATGGTCTCCAAGTTCCTGCCCAAGTTTCTGGTATACACACACTGTATAATCTTTTCTCCTTGAGTGTGGATAGGGCCTGTGAATATAATGTAATAGCATTCCTGTAATTATATTACATTATATGGCAAAGGTGAAAGACCTTTTCTGATCTAAGTAGAATCCCTATTTGTTGATTTTTGAGACAGTCAGAAGAGAGAGTATACTGAGTGGGTCTGATCTATCAGGTGAGTCCTTTCAAAACCAAGGTCTAGGCTTTCCTTAGAGTCAGAGTCTCAAAGCAGCACAGGATCTTGAAGAAACCAACCAGTAGGTTGTGAACTGCCTATGGGAAGGAGAAACTGCTAGGAGCCAAGGTCCTCTGACCCTCTGTGGCAAAAAACTGAACTCTACCAGCAATCTAAATGGGTTTAGGATAAGACCCTAATTTCCAGATTAATACATGGCCTAGCTGACACACGTGAATGCAGCCTTATGAGACCTTGAGCAGAAGATCCAGCTCAGACTGCTGATTGTCTACTTTGAGGTGATAAAGACTTGGTGTTTTAAGCTGCTAAGTGTGCAGTAATTTGTTTAGCAAAAATAGAAAATGAATGCAGGATTCTTCTCTTGTTTCAGGCAGGCTGAAATATTGAACAACCCCTCTGGGCTGCTTGCTGGTTGCAGGTGTTCTGGGTCGCTGCCTAAAGGAGGTAGGTGATGGCTAAGCTGAAACATAACATGAGAAGGAGTGATCTAGGTGAAGAGGAATATAAATGTGTTAGGAAGTGAGAAGCCTCATCCTCACTTGAGACATCACAGAATGCTTTTCAGAAACACTGAGACTCACCATATTTGTGAAAAGGGGGAAGAAAATCCCTCCTTCTCCCATTACAGCTTCTTTGGCAGAACACCCGATTCAGAGTATCCCAGAGTACATTTCATTGACCCTACCAGCTTTTAGGCTTTTCGCAGATGGCAGTGAAATAATTCATCACCAACAGAAGTTTGAAAACAGTCCATTCAGTGGAGAGAGAGAAAAAAAATTCCATCAACTGGCTTGGAGACCAAACAACTAGATGATTGAATTCCTTTCCTTAGTAAGGGACAGCTGACACTTTAATTGAGAAAAGCAGCATTTGCTTCTATCCCTAGAGAAGAAAAGAGTTTCATTTTTACAGTTGATATATTCCTTCTGAATGAGGAAGCATTTCATCACCTCATTTCATGTTGTGATTTAATTTGATTTCTCTTAAACTGATTAACTACTGCCTCAGTTCTGCCTCCTCCCTCAGTGTGTACTGAGGGGAGAGCCTAGCTTGGCCTCTGATGCCTGAGGTCAGAGGACCAAAATCAAGAAGTTGCTCTTTTGCTTCTTTATTCATATATTTAATTACGGAAGTAGAGTTCATGTATCATTAAGTTTACTTTTTGAACATGTGCAATGCAGTAGTTTGCAGTATATTCACAACACTGTGTAACCATCACCGCCACCTAATTCTAGAACTTTCCACTACCTCTCCCCAGAAACCTTGTATCTATTAGCAGTCAATCCTAATTCCCCTCTTTCTCTGTCACATACCAATAATTAATAGGATTTCTGTCTGTAGCGATGTCCCTATTACAGACATTTCTTATAAATAAAATTATATAAAATGTGGTCTTTTGTGTCTATGTTCATTTACTTAGCATAATGTTTTCAAGGTTCACCCATGTTGCAGCACATACCAGTAGCTTACTCCTTTTTATGGCTGAATAATATTCCCTTTTGTAGCTATACCACTTTTTGTTTATTAGTTCATCAGTTGATGGGCATTTGTGGTACTCCTATTTTTGTTTCTTATCATGGATAATGCTGCTATTATCATGGATAATATTTTTGAGCATATTTTTGCATTAAAATATGTTTTCAATTATTTTAGATATATATCTAAGAGTTCCTTTGCTGGGTTCAAAAGGTAATTCTATGTTTAACATTTTAAGGAACTGCCAAATTATTTTCCACAGGGACTAAACCATTTTACTTTATCAGCAGCAATGATGAAGGTTTTAATTTCTCCTCATCTTTGTCAACACTTGTTATTTTCCAGTTTCATTTTCATTATTATTATTATTATTATAACAGTCCTAGTGGGTGTGAAGTGTTCTTCCATTGTTGCTTTGATTTGCAACTCTCTGATAATTAATGATGTGAATCCTCTTATCATTGATTTGTTGGCTATTTCCATATCTTCTTTGGAGCAACGTTTATTCACGTCCTTTGCCCAAGTTCTAATTAGGTTGATTGTGTTTTTGTTTCTGGGTTACATATTCTGGATGTTAAACCCTTATCAGACATATAATTTTTAAATATTCCTCTCATTTGTGGGTTGTCTTTTCACTCTCTTGATAGTGTCCTTTAATGTGCAAAAATTTTAACTATTTAAATTTGAATGTATCTATTCTTTCTTTTGTTTCTTGATTTGGGTATTAAATATAAGAAATCCAAAAACATTCAAGTCTGTCCCTGTTTTCTTCTAAGATTTTTATAGTTTTACCTCTAACATTTAGGTTTTTATCCCTTTTGAATTAATTTTTGATTATGGTGTGAGGTTGCAGTCCAAACTCATTCTCTTGCACACAGATATCCAGGACCACTTCTTGAAAAGACTATTCCTTCCCCACTGGATGATCTTAGCACTTATGCCCAAAATTAATCACAAATAGATATATGGATTTATTTTTGTACTCTCAATTCTGTTCCATTAGTCTGTATCTATCCTGATGCCAGTACTAAACTTTCTTGATTACAGTAGTTTGATAGAAAGTTTTAAAATTGAGAAGTTTGAGTCCTTCACTGTGTGTGTGTGTGTGTGTGTGTGTGTGTGTGTGTATGGCTATTCTGGATCCCTTATATTTCCATACGAATTTTAGGATCAGCTTAACTGTGGCTTCTTAAAGTGAGGCGAGCATCCAACCACAACCCCAGTCCATTAGCAGCAGTTATTTTCACTTCTAAGGAGGTGGAAATGAGAGATGGGGCAGACCACAGGACACAAGTCTCAGGTCCTCAGGACCGTAGTGGGTCTGGGCAGCAGGATCCACAAAGGGAGCGGTAATGCTCTGTAGCATCACTTCTCAAGCTGTAATGACTCATGCAGCCATCACATTGTAAACCAGGTTCTGATTTAGTTGGTCTGGGGTGAAGCCTGAAACTTTATTTCTAACACACTCCTAAGTGGTTCCAATGCTGCTGGTCCCTGAATTACACTTTGGGAAACAAGGCACATGTGCCATTCGCATCTATGCAGTTCAAAGTATGAAGCTGAGACATCACTTAGGTTTATTCAGACTGTTCTTTATGCAAAATAAATAAAACTTTAAAAAAGAAAGGAAAGCTAGGCCTACAAGGGGAAAGAAAAGAGCTTGGCAAAGCCCACAAGACGAGGTACAGACAGAGACTAGGAATTCTGATTCCAAACTCTCAGTTACATTCTCATTCCCCTAAACTGTGGCTGCTTTCTGTCAATCACCTTCCATTCTGCTTAAAAGCACCTGTCCTGCCCACCATCTCTAGCCAATTTCTTCCTCCTTTGCAGCTTGTTTCAAGCATATTCCCTCAAAAGATAAACATTAGAATTAAAAGGAGAATTTGAGTGTGATAATGTTCACACAAGTTGCTATCTGTATTTCCTTAGGACTGTCTCTGGGTACAGAATGAGGGGATAGACTATCTCTCTGTAGGCAAAGTGGTTAAATTCCAGCATAAAATTATACATGCTACATATGATAGAGCTCTAAGATGATCCCCAAGGTACCCCACAACCTGGTGGTGTACACTTCTGTATAACCCAGAGACTATGAATATGATAGATTTCATTCCTGTAATTCCATTATAATATATGGAATGGCAGATTTTAAGAAAAGCAGATTCTTTGGGGACTCCTGATCTAGTCACATGAGCCCCTTAAAGTAAGGTTATAGACAAAGAAGTCAGAGATTCAAAGCACAAGACAAATTCAATATACTACTGCTTACTTAAAGATGAAGAAGGATATGCAGCAAGGAAATCAAGACCTCAGTCCAACAACCACAAGGAAGTAAATTCTGCCAACAAGGAGAATGAAATTGGAAGCAGACCTTTCCAGAGACTCCAGATGAAAGCTCAGTCCTGGTCAAATCCTTGATTTCAGGCTGTGATACTCTTAGAAAATAACCTAGCTGGACTTATGACCTATAGAGCTTTGTTGTTTTAAGCCATTCAGTTTGTGGTAAGCAAATATATAGTAATACAAATATCTTGCCTTCTTGACAACAGACTGAACTGTGTCTCTATTTTTCCTTCTCTGTCAGGGAACCCAGAGTCAAATTTGAGGCAGAAATGTTAAAAGTTTTAGGTCTTTACACTCTCTATATCTATTTTAAATATTTTTCTCTTAGTCATAGCTTCCTGCATTTTTCTTGATTTTTCTTGATTTTTTCCGTTCTTAATTATGTTTTAACATTCAATTATATGTAATTTTTTCTAGTCTCATTATAAAAGCAATATGTGTTCATTGTAGAAAATATGGAAAATAAAGTTATGCAGAAGAGGAAAAAAAGTAAGCAATAGAATTCTATCACTTTATCTGGAGAAAACAACTGCTAATGTTTTGGTGTATCCTTTCCAGTCTTTTTCCCTATGCCAATATGTATATTTTTATATAATGAGATCATGCTGTATTATTATTCATATTCTTGTCATAAGCTACTGCTAAACATTTGAGGAAAAAACAAGATAGAAATTAACATATAGTCAGTGGTTTGAAGGTATTTTTTCTGATAAGTTGGTTGTTTGTCAGCAGATCTCACCTTTTTATTTGCCTCTTTCCTTCTGTTCCTCCCATGACTCCTGGTGTTCAGCTACGTTGAGGGTTCCCAAGACAACCCCCAGGTTCAATGATTTGGTAGGATTTCTCATAGAACTCAGCATATGGTCTCACTCACAGCTATGACTTGTTACAGCAAAAAAATACAAGGGAAAATCAGCAAAGGGAAAAGTAGCATGGAGACCAAATCTGGAGGAAATCTGACAAATTTTTCAAGAGTTCTCTACCAGTGGACTCACAAAGAATGAACTTAATTCAATTTCTCCAGCATCAAACTGACAACACATGCTAAGTGTTGTCTTTTGGGAAAGTTCATTAGAGACTCAGTGTTCAAGAGTTTCAATAGGCTAGTATTATGTTTCAGAATTCCAGACTCCCAAAAGGAAAGTAGACATTCAGTATAAATTATATTGTTTGTACAAACAGTTTAGGCACAACAAGCCACTGTTTTCAGTTAGGAAATGGGGGGACTCTACCAAAAACCAAGTTCCCAGACTCCAGCCAATGGCCAACTCTGCAAGCAAACCAGTCTAAGGATAGTGATCTCAAGCCTGCTATGTTAAATCTTTCCTACCACCACCTAAATGCCACATTCCCATGGTCCTACTGCAGTTATGTGTAATATTCAACACCTGAGCTATACATTCTCTCTGACATAGTGTATATTAGCATATGAGTGCTGAATGCTAAGTCTCTTCAGTCGTGTCTGACTCTTTGCAATGCTTTGGACTGCAGCCTACCAGCCTCTTCTGTTCATGGAACTCTCCAGGCAAGAATACTGGAGTAAGTTGCTGTGCCCTCCCCCAGGGGTTCTTCCCAACCCAGGAATTGAACCCATATCTCATGTTTTACCTGTATTGGCAGGTGGGATCTTTACCACCAGCACCACCTGGGAAGCCGACATATAAAATAAAGTAGACTGGGTGTCTTAAACAACCAACCTTTACTTTTCACATTTCTGGAGGCTGGAAAGTCTAAGATCAAGGTGCTGATGGATCAAGTGTCTAGCAAAGGCCAGCATCCTCGTTTACAGATGGCCATTTTCTTATTATATCTTCACATGGTGGAGAAATGAGAAAGGAAGCAAGTTTTCTTCTTCAGTTCAGTTCAGTTCAGTCACTCAGTCGTGTCCAACTCTTTGTGACCCCATGAATCGCAGCACGCCAGGCCTCCCTATCCATCANTCAAAGGCTTTGGCATAGTCAATCAAGCAGAAATAGATGTTTTTCTGGAACTCTCTTGCTTTTTCCATGATCCAGCGGATGTTGGCAATTTGATCTCTGGTTCCTCTGCCTTTTCTAAAACCAGCTTGGACATCAGGAAGTTCACGGTTCACGTATTGCTGAAGCCTGGCTTGGAGAATTTTGAGCATTACTTTACTAGCATGTGAGATCAGTGTGATTGTGCAGTAGTTTGAGCATTCTTTGTCACTGCCTTTCTTTGGGATTGAATTCTCACATATATATGGTCAAATAATTTTCAATAAAGGTATCCAGTTCATTCAATGGGAAAAGGATAGCCTTTTCAACAAATATTAAATATAAAATTAAAAGGGAAATAAACTTTCCCACAGAAAAGGACAGAAAAGAAACTTCCACTTCTCAACCTTGGCACTGAGTGGAGGGAGTTAAAAAGAACTTCCCTGAGAATTTGAACTGTAAGCCAGTACTGATTCAGGTTTTCAGTCTGAATTCACGCTGCAGTACTGTCCAAAACCGGAGAAGGCAACGGCAACCCACTCCAGTACTCTTGCCTGGAAAATCCCATGGACGGAGGAGCCTGATAGGCTGCAGTCCATGGGGTCGCTAAGAATCAGGGACGACTGAGCTACTTCACTTTCACTTTTCAACAAATACTATTGGAAAAACTGGCTGTTCACATTAAATGAAGTTAAACACTCACCTAACATCATATAAAAAAGTCAACTCTGAACGGATCAAAGACTTAAAGACCTAAAACTATAAAACTCTTAGAAGAAAACTCAGAGCAAAAGTTGCACAATAGTAGGTTTGGCAATGATTTCTTGGATATGATACCAAAGGCACAAGCAACAGAAGAAAACAACAGACAAACTGGACTTCATGAAAACTGTAAAAATTCTGTATATCAGAAGACACCACCAACAGAGTAAAAAGGCAAACCACAAAATGGGGGGAAATATTTGCAAATCACATATCTGATATGGGATTAATAGCCATAACATATAGAGAACTCTTAAAGCTCAAAACGGAGCAGGCAATGGCACCCCACTCCAGTACTCTTGCCTGGAAAATTCCATGGATGGAGGAGCCTGGTGGGCTGCAGTCCATGGGGTCGCAAAGAGTCGGACATGACAAAAAACCACCCAATTAACCTATTATCAAATAGGCAAAGAACTTGCAGAGCCATTTCTCCAAACATATAAATAGCCACTAAGTACAGGGAAAGATGTTCAACATCACTAATCAAAACAGTAAGACATCACCTCATACTCATCAGGATAGTGAAAGTGAAAGTCACTCAGTCGTGTCCAACTCTTTGCGACCCCATGGAGTGAGGTCCATGGAATTCTCCAGGTCAGAATACTGGAGTGGGTAGCCTTTCCCTTCTCCAGGGGATCTTCCCTATCCAGGGGTTGAATCCAGGTCTCCCACATTGCAGGCAGATTCTTTACCAGCTGAGCCACAAGGGAAGCCCAAGAATATTGAAGTNCCCCATGGAGTGAGGTCCATGGAATTCTCCAGGTCAGAATACTGGAGTGGGTAGCCTTTCCCTTCTCCAGGGGATCTTCCCTATCCAGGGGTTGAATCCAGGTCTCCCACATTGCAGGCAGATTCTTTACCAGCTGAGCCACAAGGGAAGCCCAAGAATATTGAAGTGGGTAGCCAATCTCTTTTCCAGTGGATCTTCCCGACCCAGGAATCGAAGCAGGGTCTCATGTATTGCAGGCAGGTTCTTTACCAACTGAGCTATGAGAGAAGCCCACTCATCAGGATGGCTACTATCAAAAAAAAAAAAGAAAAAAAGAGAGAGAGAGAATAACAAATGTTGGCAAAGATTTGGAGAAACTGGGACCCTTGTGTAGTGTTGGTGAAACTATAAAATGGTAGAACTACTATGGAAAACAGTAGGGAGGTTCCTCAGAAAACTAAAAATAGAACTACCACCATGTTCTAGCAATCCCACTTCTGTGTATATATCTAAAAGAACTGAAGGCACGGTCTAGAGATATTTGCAAACCTATGTTCACAGCAGCACTACTCACAACAGCCAATAGGCAGAAGCAATCAAGTGTCTTATCAGCTGATAAGGGAAAACAAAATGTTGTACATACATACAATGGAATATTATTCCGACTTAAAAGGAAGGTAATCAGGTCACTACTACAACATGGATGAATCTTGAGGATGAAAGTGAAAATAAGACAGTCACAAAGGACAGATACTGTATGGTTCCACTTAAAAGAGGTATCTAGAGTAATCAAATTCATAGAAACACAAAGCAGAAACGCGGTTGCTAGGAACTGAGATGAGAGGAAATGGGGGGTTGTTTATGGTACAGAGTTTCAGTTTTGCAAAATGAAAAGAGTTCTGGACACTGGTTGTACAACAGGGTTAATATATTTAACATTATCAAACTATACACTTTAAAATGGTTAAGATGGTTAAGATATTATGCGTATTTTATCACAATTAAAATTCTTTAAAAAATTTTTCAATCCCCAGATAAACCTAAACAGAAAAATTCTTTATTTCTTTTACAAGAAATACTAAGGGAAATGCTTCAGGATAATACTAGAGAGTAACTGAAATTTACACAAAATAACAGAGAATTAATTAAAGCAATTACACAGCTAACTGCAAAAGACAGTGTAACTGCGTTATTTCTTCTCCTTTCTTCCCTTTGACGATCTGAAAAGCCTTCAATGGCAGAATGTGCAGCAAAGAAGCCCAGGCAGCAAGGGGAAAGGCAGGCTGTCACTGCCACCATCAACACGGGCAGCCTAGTTTGCCACCAAAAGGAAAACAGCAGATCTGGCGGAGCAGTTGTCTGATGAGAAGGTATGCACAGCAGCAAAATTCATCATTCACGCCCCTCCTGGAGAATTTAACAAGGTGTTTAATGATGTTCTGTTATTGCTTAACAATGACACTCTTCTGAGGGAAGGGGCAACCCATACATACCAGTTTACCTCAGTAAAAACTGAAGGTTATGAAAATCAGGTATTGAAAACAGAACATGGTAACTTGGGAAACGGAAAGTTTTTGGAACAAAAAAACTTGATCACTTAAAAAAGGACAACACTGATCCAACACTGTATGAAGCAGAAAATGCAATTGAACCACGGCAAACTTCAGTAATAATTGCTCTCTGCTGCTGCTGCTAAGTCACTTCAGTCATGTCTGACTCTGTGTCAGTACTGTACATGGTTAAAAAAAATAGATGGACAGCAAACAGTTATTGCATGCATAGAAAGCCATTAATTTCAAGCAAAAGATTTTTGGAATGGTCACTGGAGGTCAGAGTGGATGTTGACAATCATTCCTTCAACTACTCAGGTGCCTGGCATCTTGAATTCAGGTTCATTATTATGAAAATGGTAAGGTTCAGCTATGAACCTTGTATATCATAAAGATATACAAGATTCCCTAACAGTGTCTAATGAGGTGCAAACAGCAAATGCATTTATAAAGATTGAAGAGGCTAAAAAGAATGAATATCAAACTGTCATCAGTGAAAATTATCAGACAATGTCATATACAACTTTCATCAACGGTTCCCAATTACTCACACTAAGATTGATTGGAACAAGATGCTTAACTACAAGATTGGCAAAGAAATGCAGAATGCATTAAGATAAACAGTGCAAGACCAGATCATTTCAGTGTCTTTGTGTTTTAAAAAATACTCCTTACAACAGTGTTCAAAACTGTCAAGCTCACCACCTAGTCAGATGGGCAGTTGCCATTTAAAATCACTGTAATTATCGATTAAAGCACAAAGTTTAGTCATCAACCATTATTTTCTATTTCTCTTGTTCAAAGAGGACTGAAAATCAGTTTAGTTTAAATGTCTTTTACTTTCTGTTATGCCTTTCTTTCTTATAATGAAGACATGATTTCTCTAATATCAAACATTTTTCAAGTGTTTCAAAATTTTTTTACTTACCATAACCCTAAAATTGCTGCCTTTGGTTTATAAAGTGGATAACTTTTGATATTTGCCCAGTTCAATTTAATGAAGTCAGTAATGGACACTACAGTTTAAGGAGGCTGATGTATTTAGTCATATACGCTAAAGAAATTGTCTACATTTTTCCCCTCATCTCTTTCACTTATGTAAGATTGAGATTAGAGGGAAAACATTTTCTTTATCAATTGTGTTTAAACCTTTTAAGAAGGTTATTTAGCTAGCTTAGCATTTAAACTTTTTTGAAACAAGGCCAGTGTTTAATGCTGTCTTGACATTCTGAATTAAATGAAAATACTTACTTCAGAAATGCATTTAATGCTTTTTTCCCTCGTGACAGTTATGCAAATCAGCTTTGGATTACAAGCTATGTCCCCAATTTATATTTATCATAGAGCCACGGCTGTATTATAACAAGGCAAAATGCAGCATATATAATCCTGAACCCATGACCACGACTCGGGTTCTTTTTCTCTTGTACAGAGAAGCACGAAAGTTCAGTGTCTCCCCTGGCGAGCCAATGACTGGGAATTCACCTCACAAGGCAGAGGACACAGATTCAATCCCTGGTGCGGGAACTAGGATCCCAAGCACCACAGAGCAACTATGACCAGGCGCACCCGCGTGCCGCAACTGCTGAGCCTGTGCGCCACAATGAAGAGAGTCTGTGTGCTGCAAGGAAAGACCCGGCATGCCGCAGCTGACCCGACAGCAAAGGAAGGAAGGAAAGGGGGAAAAGTAAAAGTACTAAAATTCAATGTGACAATAAAGTGAAATGTTTCCTATTTCAAAAAAAACACAATTGTATGAAACAATAGATATCTAATTACTGTTGGGCACGTAAACATACAGAAATGAATTTGACAATGACAGCACAAAGGAGATCAACAGGTACTGATCTGTGCTAAAAAAAGAAATAATACCAGATGATAACTCAAAAGGAAGAAATGAGTATAAAAAAAGAAGACAAAAGAAATTTCATATAACTAACTACAAAATATCTGCTTGTTATTCTCCCTTCTCCCAGATTCTTCAAAAAACCTATTACAGAAAGTATTAACTCTTACAATACATCACTTGGTATGTAACATATGTCCGTAACATATGCAGACGTATGTTTAACAGCAACAACATTAAAGGGGCAGGGTAAGGAATGAGGTTATATTGGCATAAACCTATATTTCACTGAATCTCAAGCAGATTCTGATAAATTAACAGTGTATACTGTAAGCCCCAGAAAATAACTCAGTAATTATAACTTTAAAAATCACTAGAATTAAATCAACACAAGAGAAAAATATCTACTTAAAACCAAAAACGGCAATATAAGAAGGTCTAAAAGAACAAAAAGACAGGAGATATATAGAAAACAAAAAATTAAACAGTAGATATAAATCAAAACATATCAATAGCATTTAATGTGAGTGAATTAAACAATCCAATCAAAGATATATAGTTGTATTAGACTACATGAAAAACAAGAGTCAACTATATGCTCTCTACGGAGACACACTTTAGGCTCAAAATACAAAGAGGTTGAAAGTAAAAGGATGAAAAGCAGATTTATAATCCTAAAACATGTAGAGTGGCTACTGTAATATAAAAATGCATTAAAATAAAAAGGTTACTAAAAATAAAGAGGAACATTTCAGAATGATAAAAGGGTCAGTCCACCAAGAATAACCTAGTAATTCAAAATATATATTCACTTAGCATCCGAGCTCCAAAATACCTTAAGGAAAAACTAACAGAACTGAAGGAAAAAAGAGAAAACCCAACAATAATTAGAATTCAATACTCCAGTTTCCCAAAGTAGTGGATGGATATTTGTTGGTGATACTTGAACATTTAAAAAAACAAACAACAACAAAACCAGAGCAAAGTCAATGGGTTTCCTACATACCGGCAATGAACAGAATTTAAAATTAAAAACACAATACCATTGGGACTTCCCTGGCAGTCTAGTGAGTAAGACTCTGTGCTTCCACTGCAGGAAGTGTGGGTTTGGTATGTGGTCAGGGAACTAAGATCCCACATGATGCACAGGGAAGGAAAAAAAAATCCACTTTGCTCTTCAGGGACTCATCCACCTGGATGGGTCCTGTAGATGTGAAACTGGGGAGGGAGGCTCTTGCAGGGAGAGAAGACCACCTAGCTTGGGCAGGCACCTGCAGGGTTCCAGTAGCAGGGAACTGCCTAGTGTCCCCCTGCCCACTTGGCCCTGGAGGGCCTCCTAAGACCACCACCTCCAGGCCCCCCTCCACCCTCCAGGGGGCCCCCCTCCAGCCTCTCTCCTCCCTCCAGGGCTTATTCCTCCTTCCAGGCCAAGTCCTCGGCCATCCGAGTGGCCCCCCACCCTTCAGGGTCCCCCTCTATTCTCCAGTTTCCTCTCCCCTCCAAGGTCCAAGGTCCTTGTCCTTTGTGGGCCCTCATCCCCCAACCAGGGGCTCTGTCTGCCCTCTGGACTGGGCCCTCCACCATTTGGGACCTCTTTCTCTACCCTCTGGCTCCCTCCTCCTTTCAGGGGTCCCCTCTACTCTTCAGGACCCCTCTCCCTCCAGGGTCACCTCCGAGGGCACCCACTGCCCATGTAGGTCCTGCAAATTCAGAAGGGAAGGAAGACAAAGCAGAGCCAGCAGGGGAGGCTCCCTCTGGATGGGGAGGAGAGCGGAATCCAACTGGTGTTCCCCTACCCACTTGGCCCCAGGGAGCCTCCTGGAGACCTAGGTTTATCCTCCCCACCCTGAAGCCAGAAGCACTGCAGAAACTTGGGTGGAGTCCAGGCCACCTGCCACGCCCTACACGGTTTGGGTAGAGCCCCCTCTCTAGGGTCTTTAGGTCCTGAATCAGGACCCCACGCCCTGCTAAATCCCACCTCCACCCAAACAACACCACATAAGTCATCCCCCACCTAAGCACAGCCCTTCACATTCAAGGTTTTTTCTGTTTCTGAAGGTTGTTTTTTTTTTTCCAATACTTTTTTTTACTGTTTACCAGCAGAGTTCGGTTTTACCCTCCAGTGGTTGTTTCATACATATCCTTGTTTTTTCTATTATTTGTTAGTTTTCTACATTTATTTTATTATTTTTTAATCTTCATTATTTTTCTGCCCCTTCTTGTTTTTTCTTATTTTTTATTTTTATAGATATAATTTTTTTTCTTCTCTCACTTTGCTACTGGAGTCCAGTTTCACCCGTCTGAGGTTATTTTCTATTCTTTGTTATTATTCTGCCTTTTTTTTTTCCTTTTTCTTCCTTTTCTACATTTTTCTTTTCCATAACCATGGCTTGTGGAATCCCAGTTCAGGACTGAGCCCCAGGAGGCAGGAGTGCTGAGTCCGAATGGCTACAGTAACAGAGAAAACTTCAGGTGCCAGGGAGTATTAATCAGTGAGGTTTCCCAAAGGTCCACATCTCAAAACAAAGACCCAGTTCTACCCAACTACCTGAACACTCCACTGCTGGAAACTAAGGCCAAACAACTTGTGAGACAAGAACATAGTCCCAACCACCAAAAAAAAAAAAGAAAGAAAGAAAGGACAAAAAAGTATGTTACAGATGAAGGAGCAAGTTAAAAACTACAAGACCAAATAAATGAAGAGAAAACAGGCAACCTATGTGAAAAAGAATTTCAAGTAATGACAGTAAAGAAATTTCAAAATATCAAAAATAGAAAAAATACAAGACTCATTTAACACATTTACTAAAGACCTAGAAGAATTAAAAATAAACAGAGATGAACAACACAATCACTGAAATTAAAAATAATCTAAAAGGAATCAACAGTAGAATAACTGAGGCATAAGAATGGATAAGTGAGCTGAAGACAGAATGACAGAAATAACTGCTGAGGAGCAGAAAAAAGAAATGGAAGAATTGAGGGCAGTCTCAAGAGACCTCTGGGACAATAATAAATGCACCAAAATTCAAATTATTAGTGGTCCAGAAGAAGAGAAACAAAGGGTATGAGAAAATATGTGAGGAGATTATAGTGGAAAACTTCCCTACTATAGGAAAGAAAATAAGCACCCAAGTCCAGGAAGCCCAGACAGTCCCATACAGGATAAACCCAAAGAGAAATACAACAACACACATATTAATCACACTAAAAAAAAAATAATAATACTAAAAGCAGCAAGGGAAAAGGAAAAAACAACATACAAAGCAATCCAGAGAGAGTGGCAGGATATATTTAAAGTGATGAAGGATAAAAACTTACAACCAAGAGGACTCTACCCAGCAAGGATCTCATTCAGATTTGAAGAAGAAATCAAAAGCTTTACAGACAAGCAAAAGTTCAGTGAATTCAGCACCACCAAACCAGCTTTACAACAAATGCTAAAGGAACTTCTCTAGTAGGAAACACAAGAAACAGACTCACAAAAATAAATCCTAAACACTTAAGAAAATGGCATTAGGAACATATATATAACTATCTTAAATGTAAATGGATTAAATGCTACAATCAAGACACAAACTGGCTGAATGGATACAGAAACAAGACCTGTGTATATGCTGCCTACAGGAGAGCCACTTCAGACCTAAGGACACATACAGACTGAAAGTTGAGGGATGGAAAAAGATATTCCATGCAAGTGGGAATCAAATGAAAGTGGGAGTAGCAACACTTATATCAGACAAAATAGACATTAAAATAAAAACTGTTACAAAAAATAAGGAAGGACACGACATAATGAAAGAGACCAATTCAAGAAGATATAACAATTATAAATACCAATTCACCCAACATAGAAGCACCTCAATACATAATACAAATACTAATGACCACAAAAGGGGAAACTGACAGTAATATAGTAATAGAAGGGGACTTTAACACCCCAATTACACTAAAAGACAGATCATCCAGACAGAAAACTTTTAAGGAAACACAAGCCTTAAATCACATACTAGCCCAAACGGAGCTAACTGATATCTTCAGGACATTCCATCCCAAAACAGCAGAATACACTTTTTTCTCAACTGAACATGGAACATTCTCCAGGATGCATTACATCTTGGGTCACGAATCAAGCATCGGAAAATTTAAGAAAACTAAAATTGTATCAAGCATATTTTCTGACCACAATGCTATGCAACTTGATATCAATTACAGGAAAAGAAAGAAAATTGTAAAAATCACAAACACATGGATGCTAAACAACACACTTCTAAATAACCAACAAGTCACTGAAGACATCAAAAAGGTTATTTTAAAAAATACCTAGAAACAAAGACAATGAAAACACAATGACCCAAAACCTGTGGGATGCAGCAAAATCAGTTCTAAGAGGAAAGTTTATAGCAATACAAGCCTATTTCAAAAAACAACAACAACCAAAAAGTCAACAACCTGACTTTACACCTAAAGCAACTAGAAAAAGAACAAAAAACCCTGAAGTTAGCAGAAGGGAAGAAATCAGAAAGATCAGAGCAGCAGTAAATGAAAAAGAAATGAAAGAAACAATAGCAAAGATCAATGAAACTAAAAGTTAGTTCTTTGAGAAGATAAAATTGACAAACCACTAGCCAGACTCATCGAGAAAAAAAGGGAGAGGACTCAAATCAATAAAATTAGAAATGAAAAAGAACTTACAAGAGACAACACAGAAATACAAAGGATCTTAAGAGTGGACAAGTAACTATATGCCCATAAAATGGACAACCTGGAAGAAATGGGCAAGTTCTTAGAAAAACCTTCCAAAACTGAACCAGGAAGAAACAGAAATTACGAATGGACCAATTACAAGCACTGAAATCAAAACTGTGATCAAAAATCTTCAACAAACAAAAGCCCAGGGCCAGATGGCTTCACAGGTGAATCCCACATAAAGTTTAGAGAAAAACTAACACCTATCCTGCTAAAACTATTCCAGAAAATTGCAGAGGAAGGAAAAACACCAAACTCATTTCAGGAGGCTACCATCAGCAAAACCAGACAGTTCAGTTCAGTTCAGTCGCTCAGTCGTGTCCAACTATTTGCAACCTCGTGATCGCAGCACGCCAGGCCTCCCTGTTCATCACCATCTCCCGGAGTTCACTCAGACGCATGTCCATCAAGTCGGTGATGCCATCCAGCCATCTCATCCTCGGTCGTCCCCTTCTCCTCCTGCCCCCAATCCCTCCCAGCATCAAAGTCTTTTCCAATGAGTCAACTCTTCGCATGAGGTGGCAAGAGTACTGGAGTTTCAGCTTTAGCATCATTTCTTCCAAACAAATCCCAGGGTTGATCTCCTTCAGAATGGACTGGTTGGATCTCCTTGCAGTCCAAGGGACTCTCAAGAGTCTTCTCCAACACCACAGTTCAAAAGCATCAATTCTTCGGCACTCAGCTTTCTTCACAGTCCAACTTTCACATCCATACATGACCACAGGAAAAACCATAGCCTTGACTAGACAGACCTTTGTTGGCAAAGTAATGTCTCTGCTTTTCAATATGCTATCTAGGTTGGTCATAACCTTCCTTCCAAGGAGTAAGCGTCTTAATTTCATGGCTGCAATCACCATCTGCAGTGATTTTGGAGTCCAAAAAAATAAAGTCTGACACTGTTTCCACTGTTTCCCCATCTATTTCCCA